>JAVGVS010000918.1:0-46120 GCA_032718565.1 Distichodus sexfasciatus
ATATATATATATTTTGCAAAAGTGCTCATACATTTCACATCAGACTTTGTAGTTGATGCTTTAAAATCAGTGTTTCAGATAGATAATAGCTCATTAAAACAGATACGAACTTACTATTTTTCTTTTTATAGATTTTTTTTAAGCCTGATTGCACATCGAAACCCTCTGACAAAACATCAGGCCTCACTGGGCTATGACTCGTACTTTCCATATGATAGCGACAGACAGAGAGAGCAAACAATTTCCCAGTAGTCCAAGACTAGGTTTAATCCATGTTCATGAAACCAGTCCATGATGTAGTGTAAAATAATAGTCATGTTTCACTACCGTTTCAAGTCTATCTTCTTTTGGAGCTTAACTTTTTCAACCTTCCTCTTTTCTGTTCTATTCTGCTTTCTATATTTCCTGGATATATAAAGTAAAGGTATTACATCCAAAGGACATGTCTTACCCATCTGACCTCTCTCCTAAATGCCATAAAAAGATTTCATCTAAGAGAACAAAAATTAACAGAGGAATGCTATAATAAAGTGAATTTTTTTTACAGAGATGGTTCCATGTTTTTATTCTCCAGTGTGACTACTGTTGATGACTGCACATATACTGTACATTTCACACATATAGAGCAAAACTAGACCTTTGGCATATGTAGGTGCCTTTCAGAAGTTCCAAAGTTTCACATGTTGTACATATGTTTGTAAAATATGAATGTACCTATAATATTTCACAGGCGTGCAGGCAAATTATCTAACACAACAGAACGTTTTGAGGATTACAGGTCACGCACAAAGAAACCAGAATCAGTCCTCGATTTTCATTTGAAGAACCTGTTTTACTAGAGTCATTCTAGAGCTAGCACTTGATTAATGATTGTCACAAACGTTATCGGCATGACATGAGGCAAGGTCACGGTGCAAGCCATCTTTATTTAACAGTGTCACAAAAACAGAACTAAAACCAGCACTTGTACAGGTGTGTCATCTTAATGTTATAACACCTGCGTTTTCCAAAATTCCCAACAAGAGGAGGTGGAAAATCTACAAAATCTACAAGGCCGACTTCTCTCTTTGGATACTCTGTACCTGAAAATGTCCTAAATGCTAGTCAAAATTCCTGAAATAAGCAAAATTATAGGCAAGACAAAGAATAGGTAGGTTTACTAAAACCTTGAAAACTGAAAAATATCATGTATTAGCGAAAATTAACAAATTTTGTGTCGGAAAGGCCACAAACAGGCTCTAGCATAGAGGTTACCATTTGTGATAGCTGCTATCATATTATGTGACCCAACTGTAACTCTAAAAAATGTAAAGACAAATATATATTTTCTTCAGATGACAAGTTCATGCATCAGTATTTCATAATTTTGTGTCTGAAGGTCACAGACAAGTTCTAGCATAATATGATAGCTGCTATCATATTATGTGACCCTACCGTAACTCTATAAAAATGTAACGATAGGCCTGTATATTTTTTCTTCAGATTACAAGTTCCGGCATAGAGGTCACCATTTCTGATAGCTGGCATACCGTAGCTCTTAAAACACGAGACACTCAGAGCAACCCAAAGATTTTACAGATGTCCAAAAACAGGTTAATAACAAACACACAATCGCACACAAAATGAAGACGTCTGGAATCATTGGGCTCTCTCTTAAAAATATCAGTAAAAGGTTAAAATTTACGGCCTGCTTCACAAAGAAAGATAAAGTCAACAATGGTATTAAGGTGTTTTATGATGGTCATTTCTTTCAGGGGTTCACACATGGAATCTGCTTAACCTAAATGCAAATGCAACACTTTTCAATTTGGTCAAATTGGTGTTAATGGACAAATTTAAGACGGGAACTAGCTAAAATTGGACTAGGATTGGGTGAAAAATATTGGATTCTGTGAACAATTATACAATTAATCCTGTAGCTCGCTCATCTGGCTCCACCTACTGAAGATACACTTTACTTGCAGTCTGTGTAGAATTATTATGGAGTTTTTACACCGAATTTGAGGCTCGGTTTTAGAAAATGTGTTTATTTTAGATCACATGTATCGTAATTTCTGCACATTTCTTTGTGTTCTTCTGGTTTAGAAAAAAAACCATAGATAATTTTTGCCTTATGATTCTACCTTCCCTGACGGAAATAATAGAAAAAAATTAAAGATGTAATAAAGTGTTTAATATTTTTCAGTATTATATTAAAGTTGTGAGGCAAAACATTTAGTAAAGATTCTCTTGAAGAGAAAAAAGCCATTTTCCTCAACCCACGTTGGCCAAAAAGTGCTACCTGAGGCGAAATGTTGTTCATATTTTTTCTTATTAATGGTTTACTGGCCAAATTAGGGGCATAAATGGGGATTTTGTCATCAGTGTTTTCGGTGTGGGGAGTGTGGAAAAAGTGAGGTTTTTGTTGGTGAAGGAGCCCTGCGGGTGCTGCGTCCCTGATTCCAGTGCCGCGTCCAGCCGCCCGCGTCTCTCCCTCAGCGCCGAGAGACACAAACATCCTCACATCGATGACAACATGGAATAAACATGGCCCACAAGAAGAGCGTTTTTATTGAAGGTCAGTAGTTCTGTGGACGAGGGGAGACTAGCCGGGTGTCTAAACGTTCAATCGGCGGTCGTTTGTGTCCAAAAAGTCAACATTTTACTCGTTTTTTCCCACCCTCGCCGCGCCGCACGCCTCTATCGGATTATTTGTCTGCTTAGCCGAATTCCGGCTAGCCGTGGCTCGCGCTTGTAGCATGCTATGCTAACGTTAGCCGCGCCAGCTAGCGCGGATAAAACCAGCGGGACGGCCGTTGATCGTGTGTATGGTTTTTAACAATACCCCTGCGAAGTTAAAATCGCAGATTTGTGCCGACACTCACTGTCATGTTTAATTTGCAGAACGCTAGTTAATCTGCAATTTCGCACAGTTAAAAGTCGTTACCATCAATTACATGCTTCTGTCACAACCCTAACGGGCTTAGCCGAGAATGGCTAGCTTGCATGCTTGTTAGATATTCTAGCCTTTAAAAAAATTGCCTCAGCTTTGCTGTGTAATCTCCTGCTTCTAAATAGAAATAATGCCCTCACACCTGAGATCAACTTAAAAATGTAAGACACATGCTAGTCTGCTATTTCACGGAAATTGTGTCTGGTACAGTTTGTGCTTACATGGTAGCCGCGCGGCTAGCTAGCGTTCGTGTTACATTTGCTAACTTTTTATAAATAACTAAAAAATCTATCTGCATGACAGTGTAACCCAACTGTTTTACAGATGATAAAAATGGGTAAGTGTGCACATTTGTTGCCTCTTTTTTTGTGCTCGTTTTCATTGCTACTACACAAAAAGCTTGATTTCTGCTGCTAGCTTGCGTTAGCCGAGCGCTCTGCTAGCCGTGCTCCAGGCCTGCTGTGCATGTGGATCCCAACGGAGAGACACGTTTTAAAGACAAAACTGCGTCTTTCTTAATGTTTAGAGCCTTCCTAAGAGAGATAAAGCTCAAAATTATCCTATGCATGAAATTCTAGTATAATCTGAAATCTATAATTTTCACACTGAAAGCTAAATATTGCTGCCAGGCTAACCGCAGCATTGTCTGCATCCCAGTTAGCCACTGGCCATCTCCCCCTAGTAAATACCAGCTTAAATTAAATTAAAATCTAAAACATGCAAATAATTGGAATATATGCACTATTTGGATATTGTCTTCTGTTTGGTGAATGTGTAGGTCCCAAGAAACTGGAGCACAAACTTAAAGTTTCTCCCCCAAAATCTGTGTTTATCAACGTGAGGCATGTGTGTGTTTATCTGGTTAAAAATGGGCTCAGAAATGTTCTTCTTCTGCATTAATGTCAGTTTCTCCACCGGGCTTTCTTTCATGTGGGTTTAGCAAAACATGGACCCAATCTTTAGATTCAGTCAAGTCAACACAAAGGTTTGGAATGTGGCATCTGGTTACGTTTTTTTCCTCCTGTGAAGCACCCAGGCCTCCAGGGCCAGAAAAACACAGGGTCCGGCTCAGAAATTGTATCCCGTATATTAATACAGAATGTAAATTGTGTGATTCTGACAGTCATGTGGGTTGTTCTGGTTCTTAAACGGTCTCTGTGTCCACGCTGGGCGAAAGAATGCAGTTTCTGTATGTAATGTTTGCATTTTAAATGAACAGGGACAAATTCTTTTGAGAATGAGGTTCAAGTTAGGACAGACAGTACTGCCATTTTCTGCTGTTCCATGCAGTATAATTTTTGTAGAATTGCCTTTTAATCTGAAGAAATAATGATGGGTGGGATAAGCAGAAAATCGGCAGTCAGTTTTGATATGAAGAATTATAACACATTTTAAACTGCTGTGGCATAATAGTGATTTGATGACTTTTTTGCTTTTGTCTCCTTCTGCCATTAAAAACAAACAGCAGACAAAAGTAATAGGATATGAGATAGATGTGCACATTTCGTATGTATGGTAGTTTTATGACATCACTTTCTTAAATACGAATTATTTAAGATTATTTGTCATTGTGATCACGTGCACCACAACGAAATGTGACTGCGGCATTTGACCTATCCACGATTGACCAGTGGGCAGCTTTTTTTGGCAGCACCCGGGGATCAGTCCTTGGGAACGTTACCTTGCTCACGAGTACCACAGTGGTACCTTTTACCAGTCTGCAACTTGAATGGGCGACCTTCCGTTCACGGGCCCAACTTCCTAACCGTTACGCTACCAACTGCCTCAGCACCCCTGTGAAGGTCCAGTTAAAGTGCTTCCTTCACCTTTCTTCTTCCCACTCCATTCCCTTCATAGCTGCTGCACTTCCAACTCACTTTAAAGCAGCAGCAAGCTGCTTTAAAGCTGCAACAAACCTAAAAGACGGTTTTGTGACTATTTAACATCAAATCTGGATGTTCCTTGAGGTATGGAGGGGGAAAGCTGGAGGTTCTTGTGGTCCAAATTGAACTAAGCTCAATTCAAGGTGTGTCGATTACACGTGATCGAGGATCAGGATTAGAGTTTTAAGATAGGACCGGTTTAAGGGATTGTTCCAGACTTGGTCACCCGTGATGTGCTGAAGACTAAATGAAGCCCCTTTGAGGGGTAGCTCAACACTTTCACCCAATTCTGTACATCTCAGTATTAGGAAATCTCCTCTAAAGCTTTCGATAAATGCTCGACATAACACATTCAACGATGTCATCACCGCATTATGATGATTCTATTGGCCCGGTCTTATTAACTTGCCCTGGCACTTTACTTGTTTTGCTCTCGTTGCTATTTTTATATCCCGGCTCCAATCCATCTGCCTCCATCATGGACATATGTATGTGATTTCTCTGTCTGAAAAATCGGAAGAACCAAAGGAGCAGCAAAATGGCAAAGTAGGTCTCGTGCTGATGTATTATAGAGCTGCAGTTTCTACTCATCAGTTTACTATGTCTAATATTGAACAAACTGATATATTGAGTGTTAGATTTTTTGCCTAAAACTAGGTGTAGGTGTGATGAGAGGATTGTAGCCTCTCATGACAGTGTGAGGCTTAAATTTGCTGCTAAAGGCATCAGCACTGAACACTATATGACTAACTTAAAGGTGCTTTTCACTGTAAATTCAAAACCACATTTGGCTGTCATCCAACCAGCAATGTGAGAGTAAATCTTTTATTTTCAGGGACAGACATTTTTGCCAAGGGACGTTTTACAATATATTTCGAATCTATCTAAGACGGGTAAAGGGATTTCATGATTACGTACACCAGCATTGCAGCATGGTTTGGATACTCGGCACTTGTTTTCCCGTATCTCTACGCGTCTAAACATACCCGCATCAAAGCGGTCTTCTCCAGAGACGTGTTCTCTCCTGTAGGTCTGATGCTCTTTTCTCTGTCTCTCTCTCAGCTCTTGACAGATCAGAGGCCAGGCGAGATGGAGGGTTCAAGCAGAGCTGGAGCTTCTCTCTCTCCGGCGACAGCGACGAGCAGAGGAGACATGAGTAAGCACCCCGACCCGCGGCTTATTCCCCCGCTCGGCGGGGAGGCAGCCGCACCGTCCGTTTCTTTCTCTCCCTTTCCTTTTTTCTCTCTCTCTCTCTCCCCTACCCACCCGCCTTTTCAGCCAGCGAATGCTCCCTTCCCATCAGGACTCTGTGGTTGCGCTCGGTAAAGCGTGCCGACGCCCGGCGGGGTCGCAAGAGAAGGAGAGATGCTGCAGCAGCGTCTGTGCTTTTTGGCAGCTTCCTCTGACTTCCCGATTTCGCATTTACCAGAGACGCATTCACTGTGAAGATACGTTCCAAATAGGCTTATAAAAGCTCTCTTTCCAGTATTAATAACAAACGGCAGACAGACGTCACAGGATATGAGGTAGATGTTTGCTTTTCCAACAAAAAGTTTGGTGAACACTTTTGAGTACAGAGTTCAGGTTCAGGTGAATTTAGGTGAGTGATTATTCAACATTGTGAACACACTACATTACAGCACACTGTGCACCATAATGAAATTTGAACCCGTCTGTGAAGGCCAGCTTTTTGGCACCCCCTGGGGAGCAGTGCTTGGGGAAGGCACCTTTCTCAGTGGTACCTTTACTGGTTGGAGACATGAACCGGCAACCCTCAGATCAAAGGGTCAGCTCCCTAACCGACACGCTACCATCTGCCCCAGCTCTTAGAACAGACAGCATGGTCATTTGCAGTTGATGCATCTAATCTCATAATTTTTCTACGGTCTTAAGTTAAGAAAGTACCCAGTACTTTAGAGATTTTCAGAATTTTTATACTGTCGCATTCAGTGGTGATTATTTTGATGAATAATAATAGCTTCTGTTACACATTGAAGAGAAAATTGTGATGTGATGTCTCTTGCCTTTTCTGCTTTTTTCTTCCTTCACTATTTAAAATGAACATTTGGTGCGTGTGGCACGTTTTATTGACAGTGATGATTTGACAATGTGATGATGTTGAGGAAGATCCGTCGCAGCTGCTTTCCAAAGCTCTCTTTAGCTTGAGGTCAGATGGAGATCTGACATAATCTACATCTGCATCTACGTACGTCCACCTTGGGGCAGTTGGTAGCGTAACAGTAAGGGAAGTGATCGGAACATGATCAGGAGGTCACCGGTTTGAATCCCGGACCAGTAAACGTACCACTGCGGTACCGTCCCCAAACACAGCTCCCCGGGCGCTGCTCATCACTGCTGATTTAACATCCTGCACTCCACTCCTGCACTGAACCAAACTGAAAAGCATATTGTAGCAGACTTGGTGATATCGGCAGACATTGTATTATTGTTTTGTTGAATCAATATAATATCGAACTGTGAATTAAACCCCTTGTAGCCTTCTTTTTTGACACGATACAAACTTTCGATCTGAACACCGCTGACTCTCAGCCCCACCGGGTCCTGCTGTGTTGTGTCCTTGCACCGGTGTTTGAAAGCTCCAAGTTGAGAGTTGCGGGTGGTTTTCTCTGATAATGTCTGCTGCTTCTTTTTCGACCCTCAGCACTTCCCTGGTGACCATGGATCAGGTGGGCGGGTGTCAGGAGCTTTCCCCTGAAAGGATGAAGGTATTTACTCTGACTCGCACAGTCTGCCTTTGTGTCTTTCTCTCTCTCGTCCTCTCTCTCTCTCTCTCTCTCTCTCTCTCTCTCTCTCTCACTCACTCACACATGCACACACACGGTGGGCAGATAGATTTTTTCCCATAACAGTTAGTGCATTTGTATGCAGCAGAGGTGTGGAAAAATTCAGCCGACGAAAACAAGAAGCTGTCCACCTCACTGAGCACACATCTCGATCTGTTTCCACCCGCACATGTCTTTTTCTTGCTTTTTTCATCCCTCGTTCTTTTCCCCTTTCACTTCAATGCATTTTAATCAAAGTCTTTTTACTCGGCCAGTTTTAATGTCACAGCTGCAAAACTTGAGCATTCACATTGGTGTTTTATTGTGGAAATGCAGCTCTAGTTAAACATCTAGTTATTTCGGCTTAAATGTTGGAAAATGTGTCTTTATATCCGTTTGTTTGAGAAATGAACTTTGAGATAATGAGCGATAATGTTGTGTAATATGAGGCCGAATGATATGAGATGTGATTGATGCAAATATGGATTATATCCCGAACCCATAACTTTAAAATATGCATCGTTACACCTCCGTCTGATACCTTCGGTAGAGCTGAACTGAGAGAAAACTGCTTTGCTGCGTTTCATTTCCCCTTATGACTGCTGAACACGGCCATTCGACACACGCTGAGCTTGCGTTATTCCCTTCCCCATAATTTCATCTCTCTCTCTCTCTCTCTCCCTCCCTTTTCCCCTCCCTGTCTATCCACGTCTGCAGCAGGCGCCCCCTCTGAGGCACTTCGGCCCGCTGGAGCCCGTGAAGACGTATGAAAGGCGGCCGAATCATTTTAAATCCCTCAGCAGAATGGGAACAGCCAGCCCCAGGTACCGACCTCATACTCGCAGTCTCCCGCTTTTAGAATTTTCAGAGTGACGGAATAATATGATAAAGGTCTCAGGTTTAATGTTGACATTTAAGGATATTTTGGGGGAATATCTATCCTTTTTTTGAAATAGCTTTTTGAGTATTTGAGTTTGACACTTTGATCAAAAGGGGTGAGACAGTTTTTAAAAACTCGGTCAATAAAGAAGTTCAGTCCAAAAGACCCAGGACCTAAGAAGTTCTCATAAAGCGTGGGAGATACCAGAAAACAAAACGGAGGGACCTCCAGCAAGGCGAAACCACCCTAAATTACTATTTGTGGGACACATCATTACTAAAGTCCTACGTTATTTATCTGCTTTGATTCATTTTCATTAAATAACTGAGGAAATGTTCAGCTTACAATCTGAGCTTATTGCACAGGGCTTGACAGAGACGGTGTGTATGTTCGACTTGACACACAAACCCTACTTAAATTTTTGGGGACATATTATAAGTATGACAGATGAACTAAGAATCACTATACGATAACAATATATATTACAATGTAGTAAATTTTCTGTAAATTCAGTGGAAAATCTCATGTCTCTTAACGCTCATATGGAACACCAAAACTGCCACTGTATTTTTATGCAGTTGACTGTAAAACACCAGGGTTTTAACCTTGTTTTATTAATAATTGCTTTTTTTGCGTTGCTCTAATATACTAGTGTTCTTTTACACCATTGGCGTTCCATAGTTCTGAGCGCAAGGGCAGGCAGATCTCAGCGCACACAGTGTTTGGAGTATGCATGTAGGCCAGTAATCATTTTCAGTTCTGGAGGTTTTAGGTCCAACTGGATTTCAGAGCATTCACACCTGGTGTCAGGTAGATAACCACTAGAAGAGACTGATCAGGTAGGATGGAAAACCTTGAGGACACCAGCCCTCCACGACCCGAATCGATTGCCCCTGGTGTAGGCAGGTTTGAGCGCATACGGACACCAGATTTAGCTTGCGAAAGTTCCAGTCCTGGAGGTTTTCCGTCATACCTGGTGAGTTCATTCTGGTGAACTTCTACCTGAGACAAAGCATCGATGCTCTGAACTGATATCGGCCCTCCAGGAGACCACTGACTTACACTGTACCTCAATATCACACTCGTTAAGATTCATTGACTAATCAATTATTTATTCAGAAGATCAATTGACAGAGAAATTGTTACAAGTGACCGCTGTACTCGGAGCAGTTTAGCTGCCGGTTAAGCGCCAGCAGCCAGCTTGTTATCTCCGAATGATAGAATTAGCTGAAAAGCTAATAAAGGCCCGATTAGTGGTAATCGGATCCCGGCTCTAATTTAACCCAGCGACTGACTGTCTCCTCCGCAGCGAAGCGCCTCACCAAATGGCCCTCTCGCCGCTCCCCAACAGAACCAATTATTTAATCGTGAGCCCAGCGCCGTCGCAGGGAGTCGTCGTACAAGGGAGACTGTTCCAGCACACGCACCTGCCCTCTCCCGTTAGGAAACCAGTCCAAAGGTACGGTACCATCCGGCCCGGCTTCTTACAGGGTCTCTCTGTCTATTCCTTTTATTATAAGTGGGGCTAAGTGTGAAGCCGCTCCTGATTTCTTTGTATTTTGTGTGCAGACAGCCGGGTTCTCTTGATTTTTATGAATTCTTGAGTGATATTTACATGTGTTTGCATATTAGAGGTGTGAACCTTCACTGGTCTCACCATTCCAATTTGATTCCAATTATAATGCGATTATGATTACGATTATCAAACGCTTCGATTACGATTATCAAATGATTCGATTACGATTATCAAATGATTTGATTACGATTATCAAACGATTTGATTCGATTACGATTTGATTCGATTACGATTTGATTCGATTACGATTATCAAATGATTCGATTACGATTATGAAATGATTCGATTACGATTATCAAATGATTCGATTACGATTACCAAGCGCTTCGATTACGATTATCAAATGATTTGAGTACGATTATCAAATGTTTTGATTCGATTACGATTTCATTCGATTACGATTATCAAACGATTCGATCAGATTACGATTTGATTCGATCACGATTATCAAAAGATTTGATTCGATTACGATTCGATTCGGTTACTATTATCAAACGATTCGATTATGATTTGATTCGATTATGATTTGATTCGATTACAATTTGATTCGATTACGATTATCTAACGATTTGATTACAATTATCAAACGATTCGATTATGATTATCAAATGATTCAATTCAATTACAATTATCAAAAGATTTGTTTCATGATTATCACGGATATATTTGATTATGGTCAGCTACTGCATCAATGCAGAATTGTCCACATCTGTATCACGACCACATCAATTTTGTGATTATTTTCAGCACCTCTATTGCAAGAAATGAGGGGAGGCTTGAGACTCGCACTGTACATAGGAACAACACAAAATCTACATTCTAACAGACACACTTTAGTGTCTAACTAAAGTTTATACACAAGATTATACACAACAACAAAATAAAGTGTGTCTGCAACATCTGACAGTCTGCTAGTTTTGTATGAAAGGACCGTGTCGAATGCACTTCTGACTTGTCTTTATTCATGTCCTCTCCGCATTCTTAAAGCAACCTTGACTTGAAAGAAAGGTAAGGCCTCGGCCGAGATAAAGTTTCTTTTGCCCGCCGGCGGCTCCGGCGTCCGTCTTCGTGGGCTGCTTTTGAAAAATTGCTGCTTTTAGATTATATTCTGCTGCACTGGCTGTCCTCGCCGTCTCACAGACACGCTCTCATTAAGGGCTGCGCTTAGCTTTCATTGTGTCTGTGCATTTCCCTCACAAGACGTCTGCTCGCGTACGACCGCCTCAAATTGATGTGGCTTGTCGCCGTTTCGGAAGATTGCAGAATTCCGTTTCGGGGAATCTTGATGACTCTTTTTGTTTCTGCCTCTGTTCGCAGGCCCGACTTCACCACGCAGCCTATCCAAAGAGTAGAGCTGGACAACATTATCCTCACCTGCCCGGAGATCCCAGGTAAGAGTGCAGATGTTCCACTCATTCTAGCCAACTTCGAACCAAGTTGTTTTTCTTGAGAGTCAAACGTGTGAATATCTGTTTCCTATTCACCACAATTAATTGTCTTTGGCTACGTTCACACTGCCATGCTGAAGTGACTCAAATCAGATTTTTTGCCTTAATGTGACACAGATCTGATCTTTTCAAATCGGATTTGTGTCACTTTCATATGTGGTACTAAATCTGATACGTATCCGATTCGCGGCCGTGCGACCTGAATGTGAACGCTCAGATTGGAATTCATGTGGCATTTTGCTTATACGCATGCGCTGACATCAGCCTGCACCGGCAGCGCGGGAAGGTAAAAATGGATAACATAAAAATGCTAGCCGACTTTTTTTCTCCTTTTCGACCTGCTCATGTACAGCTGATTCACTGTTTGTCGTCCTCCAGAGCAAAGTGCGATACTTCCGTGAGCTACTAACGCCTCCATTTTTAATGCCATGAGTCGTCCCACAGATATGACCTTTTTTGTTGTTGGTGACGCAGTTGACCCGTGTAAAAACGTATCAATGTGCGCATGCGTGACGTTTCGGAGGACCGATGCGTTCACATTACAGTCAGACACAGGTCACTTGTAGTTATGAATGTGAACCGTCAAGACAGACAAATCCGATCTGTGCAAAAAATCGGAACTGAACGATGTGGCTGGCAGTGTGAACGTAGCCTTAGTGAGTGAAGCTGAGTCCTATTTGAGCGAACCTGATTGAATTGGACAAAGATTGATGACCGCTTTGATCCGTTTTCGAAAATAACTTGGTACACATGGGCCCGTTTTCAAAAATATCTCTGTACACACGAATCCGGATAAATATGCCATCAGGACCTGCGTAGAACCATCCCAGCCAGTCAGAATCCTGGACAAGAGGGGTCGGCGTCGACGGGATATTGTTCTCGGGATATGCGTTTTTCGAGCCACTTCTTCCTCCCGCGTTGCCGGCATCTGACGTCCAAATTTCCTCCTGATCCTCACCACCGCCATCGTTATCAAGGCGAGAACGTCAAAAAATGTCACCTTCCCCGAACCTGTATTTCTCTCTCGCTCTGTTTTCCTCTTTCCATCCGCGCCTCCTCTCTCTTTCTTGCTCTCTCTCAACCTAATGGGAACGTGGCATTCGACTCGCTGGCATTACCGAGAGAATAGAGGACGGAGCGGAGATGAGAGTACGGCCAGGCCCCTGATTAATCGGCGTGTCTCCTTCGAGGGCGGCGAGTCAGTGAGAGAGAAAAAGAAGGAGGAGATGCCACCTCCGTCCTCGGGAGAGAGGATCACAAAAAAAAAGACGAGTCCCGTTGCTGTGGCAATGCCTGAATAGAATACAGAAATAGTCCAGGGCTCGACACGAGGAGATGCGAGAAGCTCTTGAAGGTCTCGAAATCTGTTCGGAGCGTTCGGCTTTGGGAACGTACACTGTGTACACATGTCGATTATTAAACTCCAACCTCTCAAGTCCTGCATGTCCACTAATAATAATAACAATAATAATAATAATATCACTACTACTACTAATATTACATTTTGTAAATTGTGTACAGTTTTGACATTTGAATGTAGCTCAGAGATTCAGTGCAGCTAAAAGCTCAAAAAATATTGTCTATAAAAGCATTTTCACTTGTTTCTTTTCTTCCCACTTCTCCTTCTCTTCTCCACCAGACACGGAGAACATGAACATAAAGCGCTGCTCGCAGCAGAAGCGTCGCCCCATGTTCGAGGAGATGGGGGGCATCACTTCTGCCAACACCGCCACGGAGGTGAGCGCCGGCAGCGTGGCAACTTATAAGACTTTAATGACGTTTTTACACTGGCACCAGGAACCATGTCGGAAATCAGGAACTACTGGGGAAACAGTATGCTTAAGCAAGACGAGTAAAAGTTTTACGCCTCTCAAGTTTCACGTTACTGTCGTAGTGCGAACGTGTCAACTATAAGACTGTTAACGTGATAACGTTTTAAAATGCTTCTTCAGGAAAGTCACCCGGTTTGAGGGAAAACTTCACGTCGGATTTTTCATCCTTGGATTTTAATGTTACATTACAATGCACAGAAATGTCTGTAAAACATGTGTGTAAAACTTCCCTCCCTCCATCTCTCTTCTTTCTTCCCTCCTTCTCTCCCTCCATCCCTCCCTTTCTCTTCTTTCTTCCCTCCATCCCTCCCTCCCTTTCTCTTCTTTCTTCCCTCCATCCCTCTCTCCCTTTCTCTTCTTTCTTCCTCCCTCTCTCCCTTTCTCTTCTTTCTTCCCTCCATCTCTCTCTCCCTTTCTCTTCCTCCCTCCCTCTCTCTCTCCCTTTCTCTTCCTCCCTCTCTCCCTCCCTTTCTCTTCTTTCTTCCCTCCCTCCCTTTCTCTTCTTTCTTCCCTCCCTCCCTTTCTCTTCTTTCTTCCCTCCCTCCCTTTCTCTTCCTCCTTCCCTCCTTTTTTCCTCCTTCACTTCCTTGCTTCCCTTTCTCTCCCTCCTTCCCTCACTCCCATCCCTTCTCTCTCTCCATCTCTCTCGCCTCACTCCACTTCTTCTCCCTCTCTCCTTCTCTGTGTCTCGCTTACTCTCTCTCTTTTCCCTCTTTGTTTCTCTCTCTCTCACTCCCCTTCTGTCTCTCTCTCTTCCTCCCCCTTTCCCTCTCCTACAGCCGCTGCAGCCGGACGAGTACTTCACGGTGTGCGGTCACTGCGGTCAGCAAAGCGAGGACCACAACAAGTGCGACTGCTGCGGCCACGCCCTGAGCGCCACGTCCACGCCCCCCGTACCGCCCTCCGCCCCATCCTTGTCCCCGTCGTCCTCCTCCCCCTCGTCCCCGTCCCCGCCCGAGCACCGCCCCCTCGCCCCCCTCCCATTGCCGCGCTCCTCCCTCTCCGGCCCGCCGCCCGCCTCCCACCTCGCCGCCACCAAGTTCTACGGGTCGGGCTCGGGGCCGCGCTCGCCCCACATAGAGGTGGTGATGAACCCACCGGCGCGCATCACCCGCGCCAACCCGCTGCTGCCCCCTCACAACGCGCAAAACGGCCCCGGCGCCTACACCGCCGCCAAGCTGGCCAAAAGCAGGAGGCAGCCCCCGGCCAAGCAGCAGCACCAACTCAACGACCCCAGTGAGTGATCGGGACGCACCGATCCAACTTTACCGGGTCCGATATCGATATCAATACCTGGGCTTTGGGCTTTGATCCCGAGTACCGATCCGGTAAGGTAGCATGTTTGTGAAAATGTGTAATAATGCACATAGCCCTGAAGCGGTTTTGTTGTTCGTGTGCAGTCGTGCTGTCGAGCGACGAGGACGAGGAGGCGGACAACGCCAGCACGGGCAGCGTGAACCGGCTGGACAGCGTGTCCCCGCGGCCTGCGGACTCGGCACACTCCTCTCCGGCGCCCTCCGGGGGCAGGGTGGAGGCCGCGGTGAAGGGGGCCGCCGACAGCGACGAGCACATGTGCGAGTTTTTTACAGACATGGACCACAGGAACCTGGTGCCACGCAGGAACCGCATGAAGGACGCTGTAAGGGCCACTTTTAATGAACTTTAAACCTTGACTTCTGAGCGTCCTGTGGATCTGTAGGCTCAGGAAAACGGCCAGCGCGGACGTCACGTGTAGTGCAGTGGATTTTATTTGACAGGGCCAGTTATATAGGGCCAGTTTCTCACACTAGGATTAAGCTTAAGCCTAGACTGTCTTCGAGTTTGAGTGGTGGATCTCCACTGGTGGTGTAGTTTAGTCCAAGACTAGGCTTAATCCTTGTTCGAGAAACCACCCCATAGGGCCAAATTCCCAGTCAAGGATTAAGCCTAGTCCTAGACTAGCTTTGAGTTTGAATGGTAAATCCCACTTGTACTACAACTTAGTCCAAGACTAGACTTAATCCACGAGCAAGAAACCACCCCATAGAGTTTAGCTTTTAAAGCATTTTGTGTGCAAGTTACTACGGAATTTATAAAGTCGTAATTTTTTCTTTGGAGGAAAACGGCTTAATGTTATGTTCAGTATTTTAGATCTAAGTAGATGTCATTATCACCACTGTTTCAAACATATTTTCATTGTCGATTTTTGGCTTCTGCTCAGACTTTTGGTGATTGTAGAAACACCAGAACATCCTTTTTTGAAGTATGATTTATGAACTAACTCTCATCAGGGAGGTAGTTTTATTTTGGCATTCATATTAGATTAAAGACCTTTTAACTAGGGGTTGACCGATTATCGGACGAGCGTCATTGCCAATATTAAACATTTTTGTGGTTACTGATATTGATCAATTTTTGTTAAATTAATATGCTGACGAAGGTTTTTCAAAATGCAGTTCTGATGCAGCCGCCTCTCTCTGCCTGAAGTAGATGAAGTTATTTAAAGTTTTGTGTTGGAGAATTTGTTTGACCAATTCTGACTCCAACTTTCTTTTTAAAGCAGGTATAGGAATATCGGTTTAAGTTTTTTGTAATTAAAATGTTTTTATTAATTTTTTCTGAAAACTTCAGTGTACCCCTTATTAGCGATTTCCATCTGGATTACTCTAATGTGATTTGCGCCTCTGTTTTCCCGCCGTAGTTTGGGAACGCGCTGTGTGAGGACCCGTCCCCATCTAAGAAGCGCAAGGTGGGAGCCCCAGCTCAGCAGAAGATGGAGAGCATCATTTTGGAGTGCAGAAGCGTGAGGATCGGGACGCTGCGCCGCATGGTCACCAAACCCGTCATTGTGAGACTCTTTCTTCTGCTCTGCTTATCCTTACTGATAGTAACAGCTAAAACTACAGAGAATAGAGAAAATATGGGGAGGCAAACTGGAGCGAGGGAAGTGGGAAGTACAGCGTTGGATGTGTGTGTGTTTCAACATAATGTCTTGAAGCTTAATCAGTCCCTCCAGGATTTCGCATGCCTTTTTTTGAGATTGTCGCAGCTTAAAATGCCTGATTTTGCGGCAGCTTTTCTAAAAAATTGTGTTAAAAGTTGCAGTGTTTTTAGGCAAGTTGTGGGAACAAGTCAATGTTGCGGAAAGAAGTTGCGATTTTCCTTTATAATTGTTTGTTAACAATAAATTAAAATGAAGGGAGCAAAACCACTAGACGCCCTGTGGTGTGTTGGCGCCCGCCTCGCGCCCGTAGTCCTGAGATAGGCTCCGGTCCCCGCCACGAGCCCAGTAGGGATTAAGCAGTTCAGATGAAAACTGACTGACTGACATTATTATGACATTACTGACACCACTATTATTTTTGTTAACCTTTAACCATTTAGCATCTTCCACACGTAACAAGGAAGTGAGTTCGCTGACGTGTGGCTCAACGCTTTACGGGACAATGATAACGCAAAAATTGCAGAAAGGTGGTGTGATTTGTCAAAGTTACAACGTCGCAGTGAATTTGCGGAGTTCGGCTGAATTTGTGTTAATGGTTGCAATCGCAACATCACGAAATCCTGGAGGATCTGATTGATGTTGTACATTGATCACTTTCTTTGTCTTTGTCTTTTAGTTCACAGTAGAGTACATACAGCTGGAGACTGAAGGTAAGTTCCAGTTTAGTTTCCATTGTGAGCTTAACGTTGTTGCGAATAAAATTTGTGTCTGGAATTTGTCTTTTTCTTTTCCCCAAAAAAGTTTAACCTGGCCTGAAACGTTAATAATAATAAATATAACTGCAAGCAGCGATTACGGGGGCCATGCAGTTTGCAGCTTTATCAGATTTTGACGAATTGAAGTGGACAGACGTTGAAAAATGACACATTTCATCCTTTTATCTAGGGTGCTACGGTTCAAAACATATTAGGCAAAACGCAAAATAGCTTATTATAGCGCCACCAACTGGCAGAGTGGTGCAATTTTTTTGCCTGGGTAGTGGGAGGGGTACCAGACCTACCTGCCAAATTTCAAAACTGTAGCCCACCCAGAGCCAGATTTCTGTGACACTCACTGTGTGGCATTTTAGTCCTATGCCAAGCCCACCACATTTATTTGCATATTACAGCCAAATGAAGACCTAAATTAAAAATGTGCTCGATAATAATTAAAAAAGAGTGTCTTGGGATTCAAATGATACCAGCTGCATGCAGATTGGATAAAAATCCAGGGTCTAGTTCGTAAGAGATGGTTTTGCATATTATGCAAATTAGCGAGAAATCCAATATGGCAGAAATAGATGTGAGGGTCTTAAAAATGCATCTTAACCCAAGGAATAAGATGGTATAAGATTTTTGAGAATCGGAGCTACGGTTCAAAAGTTATTAGGCAAAATGCAATATTTTTTTTGGAAAACCACAAAATAGCTTATTTTGGTGCAATTTTTTTGCCTGAGTAGTGGGTGGGGTACCGGACCTACCTGCCAAATTTCAAAGCTGTAGGTCTCACTGTTTTTTCTCCACAACGCGTTTTAAGGCAGAAAAAAAAAATCAGCACGATTCCAATAGGGTTCCACGCAGTGTTCCACTGCATGGCCCCCTAATTAATATTTGGGCAGTTGGTAGTGTGGAGGGTCAGAATCCAGCAGGCTTCAGGTGGACACTCATGTAGGAGTAGCAAACCTCCAGGCACGGAATTGGGTCAAATCCAGAGCGACTTCCATTTCCTAAATTCAGGCACAGTTTCCTGGAGGATCTTGGGGTTAGGGGTCTTTCTCGGGGGCCCAGCGGTGGTAGTGCTGGAGGTAGGATTCGAACCCACAACCTCTTGATCCAGAGGCAAGTGCCCTAACCACTGGACCACCACCACCACCTTCAACCTTGTGCTGTCGTCCGTGTGCAGGTCAGGAAGAAGACGCCCTGGAGAACGTCCGGCTCAGGACCTCGGAGCTGACCAGCTGTGAGTGGTGCAACGTGAGGAAGCTGCCCGTCCTCTTCTTCCAGACCAGTCCGGCCGAGTGCCAGCGACTGCAGGTCCAGCTGCGCATGTCGCAGGACGAGGGCCTGTGGTACGACAGCAACGGCGTCAGTGAGTCTCTCCCGTTCCTTTTTATGAAAATTTAGCTGAAATTTAAGGGTCGGCCGATTATTGACTGGGGAGGTTATTCGGGGGATTATTAGGCATTTTACCGCTTATTGGTATCGGTTTTAATATTAATTTTAATATTAATTTTGACCATGGCCGATATTAAGTAATTACAAGGTGCGCTACTGTGGCTCTACTGCTGTCTCTTCTCTCTGTGCCGTTTGCTCTCGACTCGCTGCTTCGTTTAATGTCCCGCCCACAACAACCTGTGATTGGTTATATATCGCACGAGTAGTAGCCAATCAACGCTGAAGCCTTGTCACTCACACACACACACGAGCACAACCTGCAGCTCCAGGAAGGAGAAGAGGAGAGTTTCGGCTGAGCTTGGTGTTTGTAAAATTCAACATTTTGACAGAGATAATCGGTATCAATATCAGCCCTGAAAATCCAGTATCGGTCGACCTCTACTGAAAATACAGCCGTAGAGTAGTCCTAATCCTGCTGCTCCTCCTCAGACATGGACGAGAAGTACATCGTGCTGATTTTCGAGAACGGCCCCTCCATGCGGGAGCAGATGATCTTGGAGGACATCCTGGTGGAAATCGGCCACTGCAACAAACTCACCAAGTTCCCGGCCAAACTGTCCTTCGACGAGGCCAACGTCCGACTCGTGCAGTACAACAAGGCCTCAAAGGAGAAGGAGAAGGTGTGTGTCACCACATTCAGGATCTCTCGGTCTGTGTTCGTTTAGTTTAGCCGTCTGAAAGTCGGACTTTGTGTAAATGTGTGTTGCACTGTATTTTCTCAGGCTAAAGAACAGAAAACCAAGGTTGTTTCAGGCTCGGCCGCATCGCCAACGGCAACCACTACCACAGCTACCGCCTCCATTACCCCAGCAACAGCAGCCACGGTTACCGCAGCAGCAGCAGCAGCAACCCCGGCCGCCGCGGAGCCGACGGTCAGGACGCGGAGGTCGGCTCTCACGCACTCGTTTTTCGACGAAGACGAGGACGAAGACATGGCCGAGCTGCACACCACCTTCACCGGCCCTGTTGTTAAGTAAGAATGCAGGAAATAGTAATGGCAAATGAGTGGAAGGAAGGCAGTTAGCTAATAAATAAATACGTTTGGCCTAAATTTATTCTCGTTATTAATTATTATTTAATATTTTCAGATTTCGGGAGATTTTCAGATTTTTAAATTGTATTTCTCAAAATTTGCATTATTTTCTTGTTCACACCATCCGATAGACCCTCCAGGATTTCGCGGTGTTGCGATCGCCAAATTCATTACTACCGTGTAATTTTGACCAATTACCGCAACTTTTCTGCAATTTTTGACAAATCATTGTCGTTTCCCGCAAAACGTTGAGCCATACGTCAGCGATCTCACTTCCTTGTTACGTTTAGAAGACGCAGGAAACGGGTGATAAAAACTCCTCACATTTACCTTCAAAAATAACTAAATGCTTAATAAAAATAATAGTGGTTTTGTTCCCTTCGTTTGAGTTCATTGTTAAAGAATCATTATAAAGGGGGACAAAAACCCCAATTTTTTCCACAACTTTTGACTTGCTCCCGCAACTTTATTACAAAAAACTATTACAATTTTTTTTAAAAGCTGCCGCAAAATTGGGCATTTTAGGCTGCGACAATCTCAAAAAAGGCCCACAAACTCCTGGAGGGACTGATCCTGATGTGTATATGTACTGCATATATAGATCTCAGCACAAGTCTTTTGTGACTTTTTGGAAAAGTTGATTTGTTACATTGTTCTCTATTCATGTAACAGTTAATGTAGCTTTTTAAGGGTGAACTCTCACTTGAATTATATTTTGTTGATTTATATTTAAGACCACAGTATTGTTTAAACTCCTGTTTAGAGGTGGACCGATATTGGGTTTTCAGGATGTCGATACTGATTATTGCTAGTTAACGGGGCCGATATGTGAAATTTTAAATTTTACAAACACCAACACAAAATTTTATTTAAATTACTTTGTTTATAAATACTTAATCTTAATACATTCCTTTAATTTCACTTTAAATTCTATTAAATAAACTTTATAGTAACGTTATAAAACTGTGTAACTTAAATTTCAAGCTTGAACATTTTAGTATTCCAAATTAAGCAGCAGCAGCAGCAGGTTGTGGTGAAGAAAGCAAAGCTGCTCTCCACTTAAGCTAGCTCTCGTGTGACGTAGCCAATCAGAGGCTGTTGAGGGCGGGACGTTAAATGAAGCAGTGAGTCGAGAGCGAACAGCACAGAGAGAAGAGACGGCAGTGGAGCCACAGTAGCGCACCTTGTAATTACTTAACGTCAGTGATGGTCAAAATTAAACATCAATACAGATATTGGGCAAAACGTAACCCAGAACATGTATTTTTCCTCCCCCAGGTTAATGGTGTATCCCCCTCCTCCTGCTAAAGGTGGCATTTCTGTAACCAACGAGGACCTTCACTGTCTAAACGTGGGAGAGTTCCTCAACGACGTCATCATCGACTTTTACTTGAAGTGAGTGGGCTTCAGACCAACCAAGAGCTAAACACCAAGACTCCACCCTTTATCAGTCGGGCAGATTATCCAAGACAATATTTAGCCGTTTTGTGGTTATTATTGATATTAGTCATTTTTTAAACCAATATGTAAAATATAAAAAAAGATGATAAAATTAAAAAAGTGCTGCTTGGCCTTTGATGCAACAGCACCACAAACTAAATTAGGACTTTTAATTGAGAGAGAAATTTCTAATGGACTTTTTGTAGCGCGTTTTCTAATGCGTTTTGTAGCTGCGTTCGATTGGCGTTTCATTCGCGTTCGTCGGGATTTTGACGCCAAGAAAGCGTTGCATGCAGCGTTTATTTGACGCCACCCAAACGCGCAGCCGGCCGAACGCCGGTGCTGAACGCCCGTGTGGACGCTTTGATTTGCTCCAATGAGCAGAAAAACGGTCGGCGTTCAGTCGGCGCCCACCTGGCGCCACGAACGCCAGAAAAACGCCTGGTTCAGACGTCCGTGTGAACGAGGCCTAAGATTTTATATAAGCCAGCGCAGTTTCCTCACTTTGTCTGTATTGTCTTTATTAAAATTGTCAGCGAAGTAAATTTTGTTACTCGCTCGCTCGGCCGGTCTTGTTGACATCACTGTAGGCACCGCCATGAGCCCAAACCCGAGAACATTATGTCCTTCTTGCAGACCAGCCCCATATCACTTAGCGACGCTGTGTCTAGAACACGGTGATCGCCACGTCTCTACAACTAAAACGGAACAACACAATAAAATACTGAAACACTACCCAACCATTCAAACAAAGAGAGAACATTCACGACTAAAGACTTAAAGAGAAAGATTCATTTTAGTGCCACTGGCATTGTTACTAAATATAATAATATTTGTTACGCGTCTCAGCAGCAGCTTGAGGGAGTTTAGCCGTTATTTTTGCGACCTCTTGCAGGTATTTGTTTATTGAGAAGTTGAAGAAGGTGGACGCTTCCAGAAGTCACGTCTTCAGCTCCTTTTTCTACAAGAGACTCAACCAGAGGGAGAGGAGAGCGGCAGCGGACACCACCAACCTGCCGTAGGTTCCCCTGCACCACCGCGCCGTGTTTCTGATGGCTGAAAAGACTTACTTTTGACCTTAACGGATCAAATCTCCCATGTGTAGGATACAGAAGAGGAAACACAACCGGGTAAAAACGTGGACGCGGCACGTGGACCTGTTCCAGATGGACTTCATCTTCGTACCCATCAATGAGTCGTAAGCAGCTGTTTTACTACTACGTCACTGTCTCACTGGCTTATACTGGAGCCACCGTCATACTGTCTTCCGGGATGAGTTCCAGTTATCAACTCGGGTACTTCCCAGACCCAGTCCTACATTTAGGGGGGGGGGTTACCTGGTCAAAACTGACCAATGCTGGTTACTTGTACACATCACAGTACTGCCAAAACATTGTTTCACCAAAAGGAGTTAAAAGTGAATCTTTTATGAGCAGAAGAAGTTTTAAGATTCTTGATTCTCCGTCATGATTAAAGAGAAATCTGAGAAAATATTTTTGCAGAAGTTGGTAGCGTAACGCATGGGGAGTTGTCTTTATGAGCGTAAGGTCAGACTGGTAAAGGTACCACTGAGGTACTCGTGAGCAAGGTGCCGTCCCCAAGCCAGTAATTAGACGTTTTCCCCTCTGTT
The DNA here is from genome assembly GCA_032718565.1 of Distichodus sexfasciatus. Taxonomy (NCBI): domain Eukaryota; kingdom Metazoa; phylum Chordata; class Actinopteri; order Characiformes; family Distichodontidae; genus Distichodus; species Distichodus sexfasciatus. The sequence continues at coordinate 22,574 of JAVGVS010000918.1, forward strand.
TGTGTAGTAAAATATCACAGTAATAATAACAAAGGATACATGAAATTTCTCAACTTAACATTTATTTAACACTGACTAAACCTAAATATAAACATAAATAACATGAATAAAACTGTAAATGTCTAAACAAAAAATAAATATGTAACATTTGAACTAATAATTTGTAAACAAAAAGTTTTCAAGTTACAAACTATTCCTGAGGGAAGATAAAATTGTAAACAACAATACAAAAAGGAGAGTGCAAAACATCTGGCTGGGGTCCTGCAGAGGGGGCAGCGTGGATCACGTGTACCGCAGCAAAACTGGGCTGTCTGCAGAGATGCCTGAATATCGGCGTACTAAACTCGGATATCGGCCGACACCGATATCGTAAAAAACGCTAAATATCGGCCCGATGCATCGGCTGACCGATATATCGGTCGACCTCTAGTATCAAATGCAGAGGTCACGTTCATGGTTTACTGTGTGCCGTGGTGTGGTCTGTTCACAATGACAAATCACTCACAAAAAAGGCTAAAAAGGTAGAAATATTAAACAAATATACTCCAGTAGTACAGTACTTGGCGACGTTGCGTGATCAGCGTGGGCTTAAAATATTATACCACCTTAAGGTTAACCACTAACAGGTTAAAGATGTGTCGTCAGCATAGCTACTTGTGGCACTGGGTTGGGAGATATTATGGGTTATTGATGATTAATTCCAAAAATTTCCATTAATTCGTGCAGTAGCTCCAATCAAAATGCTGATATACAGTATTACCTTAAACATGTGGAACTCAGTTAAAACACCAGTTATCATTATTTTCATTTTTTTAAGCTGAAAAGTTTTTAAGCTAAAACCTCAGCAAGATGCAAAAGTTTTGCCACTTTCATGCTGTGTATGAGAAAACTAAAAGCAGTCAACTTTCCAGAAGCAAGCATACGTCAGGCACCAATTCTTCTTCCATTCAGACTGGGAGAAAGAAGCGGAAAGAGTATCAAATAACTTCACATAGCTGCACAAAGTGGCCTCATCAGACTTGGTGGTGTGTTTGTGATGTATTCATGAAATTCAAATTTTTGGAGATGCAATTTTTGAAGAAGCTGAGTTGCATTAAGAATAGTCCAAAAAAACTCCTGCACATCTGCCCAGTTCTTGAAAACATTGCTAAGATGGCTGTAAAGTTCTCTACAAAGTTGTGCATAATATTTTTGCTCTATCTATTGGCCACTTGACTGATTGTGTTGTCGTCCTCGTCCCTCGGTGCAGAGCCCACTGGTATCTGGCGGTGATCTGCTTCCCGGGTCTGGATGAGGTTCAGGTGGAGCCCAACCCGCAGTACCAGTCCTCCGGCCAGCCGGCGACCCGCGGTGCCGACCCCTGCCTCTGCTCCGGCCCCGAGGAGCCCTCGCCCCACACCGAGCCGCTCTCCTTCGGCGACGAGGCGGAGGCGGCGTGTGAGCAGCACCCTGCCCAACACCGAGCCGCCCAGCACACCTGCCCTGGGGTCAACGGACAGCTCAAAGTCCAGCCACGTTACACAGGTGTGGAGCTGGCAGAGCGGGAATAATTATAATAATCATTTTAATAATCATCATTCTCCAGCTATAAACTTCCTCTTGAAATAATATTAATTCAGGATGTACGATGATATCGGAGTCGTCAGCATCGGACTGATGCTTAGATTTGCCCGATATTTTATGACGCATTTATTTATTGTACGTGAGAAAGGCGGTGTTTTTGCCAGCCATGTCCAAAGTCCGAGGTGGGATGTTATACGGGCCGCGCCTTCTGTCTTAAAATGCATGGCGTTGTTTTGTGGCAAAATTCTGACCACGAAGGGGAACGTTCGCGAGCAATATCTTTTGTCTTTACGCGTTCAACTCTGCCTGCGAGTGTGAAATTTCGTTAACTTGTGTGTCGTTGTGAGCTCGCACATGAGCAATGTCCCGAGCCGCGTGCTAACGCTGTTAATAATATGGTGAGTAAGATGCTCTTATCATACTTTTCTATGTGGTAGTATGCATCTCGGGAAATATCCGGGGTTGTAGCTTAACGACACTCTATACACTAGGTAGTGCGCATGGAGTGTCACGCGCGCCCTAATTGACACCACATAGGAAGTGAAGGGAAATGACTTTTTCTTCAAATGTTGTGCACTACGCTTTCACGCTCTCTTGACTTGGCCCTGTGTTAGAAATGTCAGAGTTGTGGCACCTTTTTTCGTGACACAGTTCTGGACAGGCAGTGGAACTTTGGCGATCAGAATGTCTTGTCTTTAAGTGCACTCGCTCTCGATTCTGCCTTCCTCGTTTACCGGCATCAGTATCGTCAGATGTAAGCATGAAAATATCTGATATCTGCGGGCCAATAATTCCCATCCCTAATAATAATATAATTAATAATAATAATTCCGTTTTTTGTCTCAAGATGCTTTGCACAGAATCAGCGTTTGTTACGGGAACGAAGAACCTGGCACGTTCTCTGATGACCAAAGCTCATGTCCGGTGGGTGTCTCAGTTATAAAATAAATAAGCAAAGACTACAATGTAGACTGTCTATAATGCCTGTCTCTCCCCAACAGGACGAGTTCAGTGAAGACGGAGCGCTGGCTGACGACACTGGAGCCTCGGAGAGTTTGGAGTGGACGTCTAAACCTACTATATGCAGACAGTGAGCACACACACACACGCCAGTGTACTTTCTTGACACTAGATGGCAGCAAAGTTTTGAAATGTGCATTAAACACGGCAGGAAGCACCTAAATATAAGCGAATAGCAACAACTGATGTGACCGGATGATGTGTCCATCAGAAGGACTGATAGTAGGGCTGCAACAAACGACTATTTTTGTAATCGAGTAATCTATCGATTATTTTATCGATTAATTGAGTAATCGGATAAAAAAATGTAAATGAAAATGACAATATGTTTGTTATTAGGCTTATTCTACTGTGAGTAGAAGTTAGTCAAATACGCTTTATGTTGTTGTATTCAATTGAAAATGAAGAAACATGAAGTTCAAGGGTCATTTTGAACCAATTTGGCCAATAAAATGAGTTGCTTTTGGCCTTTCTGGAAGAGAACTGCATTTCCCACAATCCCCTGCGTACGCCTCAGGGCCGCGTCACAATAAAGGGTTCAGCGCGTTCCGGAACGAACTATGAAAAAAAATCGATGGGAAAATCTCAATAATTGTGAGTGGGTTGATGTGGTTATTTATCAGATAAAATATGCGTTTTGTCTGTAATAAAGGGGACGTTTTGACGGAAACGGAGCGTTTTAGCGAGTAATGGCGCTTACGAACAGCGTGCGTGTTTACACCGCAAAAAATGTCATTTATGCGTTTTCATGAATTTACTTCTGTTTTTGTGCACGGAATATCTCACAAATACGTTCACATACAGAGGGATCTATTCTCGCCTTGATCGCGCCACTGAAAATCTTGTGCATCATTAATAAGCGTCTGTGCTGTTGCCATTTAAATGACTTAAACGAAGCTTCGATTCTAGAAAAATTGCCTCGACCATTTTTGTAATCGAATTATTCGAGTTATTCGAATAATCGTTTCAGCTCTAACTGATAGTCTCACTTGAGAAAGTATTGAGAATTGTAAAGCATTTGCATGGATTAAACCCATACCAAAGTGTCAGGTTTAGGAAGTGTTTGAGGATCTAAGATTTGTCCTGAAGAGTTTGTCGGGAGCTGGTTGGTTTGTCATTGTGGTTTTTCCTCTTCTCTCAGACCCTGTATTCTCATCATGGACTCGTTGCGAGGCCCTACCAGATCTACAGTGGTGAAGACCTTACGAGAGTAGGTTGCCGCTCATACACTGTGTGTGTAAAATTGTGTGTTTTTGTGTGTGTGTGTTTTTTTTATGGTAATTTGTGAGGAGCAGAGAAAGGTCTTCCACTGAGCACAACATCATTTAAGTCATTTAAAAGGGTCAGGAATAATTTGCTTCTTGCTGTAGAAAACCAAATGATTTTTGAAGAAGAGCTTGTTACTAAATGAAGACAGCAGGTCACCAATTTAGAACTGTATCTCAAACTAGAGGCATTTTTGCAAGAAAATGTGAATGCTTTTTTGCAGCAAGAGGATAAGGGTTAGAGTTATCACATAATCACGCAATCAAAACCTAACCTGTTAATGATGCAAATAGGACTGTTCATAATGCACTCAGCAACAGTAAGTCATAGAACACAAAGGGGTTTCTCACAAATAACTGGAAAATGAAAAATGGACAACTCCTGAACAAGTTTGCGTAGTCTGAGAGCACACTACACCGCTATTGCCCGCACCTTTTAGAGTTGGAACTGCGTTGCTAGCGCAAAAACTGTAGGAGGACTAGTGGCGCGGCGCAAACATGGGCGGATAAAAAAGTAATGAAGCAAATAGCACATTTTTACAGGTATAAAAATATGGACATAACTCACAAACAGGTGTACGTATTGACAGTGTGAATGAGAGCAACATGCACCGCTATAGTCCACACATTTTGAAGTTGGAGCGGCGATTCTAGTGCAAAAGCCGTAGGAGGAACAAAGTCGAGAAACAGTGGGTGGAATAATAAAGATGTCACATAATGATGACTCAAAAATTATTGATCACTCGTTAACAGTGTTACTGTCATTATATGGATAATCAAACTAGAACTGCAGAAAAAAAAATCATGATCAAATGTATTTTTACTATAAAATATGTTTTATACAACAGAGGTTGACCTAAAATGCTTTAAGAGACTAAAATATGAATTTAAAATTGTAAAATTAGGAGAGTGGCTTCAAACAGAATGAGGGGTTCGCAGGCTGTACAAAAATGCATAAGTTTAAGACATAATCATGAATGAAAATAGCCGCAAGTGGCAATTAGAGGGGTCTAAACAAACGTCTTAAAAAGCAGCACAAAAGCAGCTGATGCAGAATACGCTGTTTGGCTTCGGCCGAGAAGATTTGGCAAGTTTTTCATGGGCGCAACCCACATGCTTAACTCTGCTGCTCATCCCACAAATGTTTTCTTTACACATGTGGCACCATTCGAAATGGAAATAAACTTACTTTCCAATGTATTTGCTGTTCTATGTGACGTATTGTGTTTATATATGTGACTTAAAAAGAATTGATTTTTCTTTTTTGGAGACCAGATTAATTATGAAGACCTTTTCTTTCATATAAGACCAAAAAATACAAATCAATATTTTTGATGTTTTTCAACATAATCGGCCCATATCTAAATAAATAGAACGCCGACTTCCGACTCATTACGGCAGATCGGGTCACATATTTTTATATACCTTTTACTTATGTGCCTTATCTCTTCAAATTGTAGAACCTGGAGCCACGTTGTCTCGTCTCCCTGTGTACGTGTACATAATTGAGATGACAAAGTTTACTTTGACTAGACTAATATATGATTTATTGGCAAGAAGCTTTGTTACAACATAAACACAAAGAGTGGTTCAGGATATATTTCACCTGCATATTGTACTTAAATAATTATGCATGTGACAAGTAAAGAATCTTGAATCATTGAGGAAACGTGAGAAGATATTCATACAGACTAGAGGTCGACCAATATGGGCTTTTCTATAAACGATGTCAATGCCGATACTGTGATACTGGTCTTTCTACACTACTAGCGATACAAGACGAGCAGAAATATCCAGACAAGGTGTGTTTGTGTGTGTGTAGGTATCTGGAGGTGGAGTGGGAGGTGAAGAAGGGAACTCGGAGGAGTTTTGGGAAGGAGGTGATGAAGGGCTCCAGTCCTCGCGTCCCACAGCAGGACAACTTCAGCGACTGTGGAATCTACGTGCTGCAGTATGTGGAGAGTTTCTTCGAGGTGTGTAGAGTTTGGACCTGCCTCGGTGATCTCATGTCCTCAACCAAAATGGGTGGTGTGACCTCTCAGGTGTTTGAGATGTCCAGTGCTAGTGCAGTACTGACCAAAATATTGCACTTATATCCTCAAGTTATCTCAATAACTGTATATATCACAATACGGCGCATTTTCTGTAAGTACACACTTGTATATTTTCTCGTTTCCTTCTCCAAAAGAACCCGCTGCAGAGCTTCGAACTCCCCATGAACTTATCGGACTGGTTCCCGCAGCAGCGCATGAAGACCAAGCGAGAGGAGATCAAGGATCTGATCCTGAGCATCCAGTCCCAACAGCAGTCGGAGCGCAAGACGTCCGGCCAACCTGACCCCTACCACAGCCCCTGCGACGACCTGGACGTCGGCGACGCCTTAGAATCGGCCGACCTCATTCCGCCAATCAGTTCCTGAGCTCCGCCTCCTCCCCCAAAACCACACCCACTTCCACTCAAACACCTACAAACCCACCCGTCCCCCTCCGCTCTCATGCTGCTACTGCGCGGTCCGCTCGGCCCTGCCTCCCGCAGGTCGGCCGACGTCCGATTGGAGGGGAGGAGGAGGAGGAGGAGGAGCCTGGAGATTGTATGCTGCTGGACGACTCCGCTGTTAATTCTTACGAGAAGAAGAAAAACAACTGTTTCCGTTTCGACTTGGTTACCTAAAGAGCAAGAACACTTGTTAATTTTTATTGATAAATTCTACATGTACATACGCTGGAAGGTTGTGTTTTTTTGTATTATTTGTTCATTTTTGCTGCCTTTGTGAATTGACGTCTCATCATCTCACGTTTCACTCTTACCGCATCCGTGAGAGGGTAAAAATAAAGAAAAGTCAGCATTTCACCTTGACCACTTCACAGAAGGCCCGAATCGCTCCCGAAACTCTCGTTTGATCCGACTCATGCTTCTGACTGTAGAAAAACAGGTTACCGTTGTTAGTAGACGAAGTCTCCAAAAACAATCTGGAATATTTCTCCCTCTCCTGCCGTTTTTATTTTTTATTTTTTGGGTTCTAAACGTCTAACTGCTCTCATGACAACACACGGTTGCTAGTCAGTGCCTGTCAAAGCTTTATATGATGTGACCACACATAGGTGGACTTCATTTTCAATATTAAACTATTTGAGATGCAAGAGTGAACATTTGCCTTAGTTCATATAAATACAAGCATTTGAAGTGGTGCTCGTGCTTCTCTTGGTTTTTTCTTTAACCTAGATCTACTTTTTGGGACTTTGAAAATACTAATTCAAGGGACAGTTTCCCAGTTGCTTTTGCCACAATACGATATTAATTCAATGGACATCAATTAGATGTCTGCCGATACTATGATACGATTTTGATTCAGCTCAGTTCAGGAGTCAGCAAACTATATGTGACAATACTGATTTAACAAATTCGTATCAAATCACAAAAGCAACTAAAATATAATTTGACATTATTAATTCCTAAACTTGCGGTGTGTTGGCACCTGCCCAGGGTTGCCTGTAGTTCCCGGGATAGGCTCCGGGCCTTGCGACCCCAATAGGGATTAAGCGGTTTGGATAATGAATGAATTATTCCTAAGCTCAATCAGATATTTAAATGAAAAACAGTCTTCCCTGTTCAACATAGGGTGACGTTACAATATGTCTGATGTCTGATCAATGTTTTCATTTTGGATCGATGCTATGGACTTGATCATCAAATCGATATATCCATACTCCTCTATTGCTCAGTGGCCCAATGGTGGTGATGATTAGGGGTGTGGAAATTAATGACATAATCGATGCATCACGACGCAAACGTGGACAATTCTACATTGATGCCTTGGCAGACCATAATCAAATATATCATAATGAGATTGCTTGGGGATTTTTCTGCAACATAAAATTTTAATTTAAAAGAACTTCCCGATATTAACTATGGCTGCCTGATCTGTGTGCAATGTAATGTAGAAAAATTGATTTGATGCATTGAGATATCGCATGGAATGGAAGTAATGACATGATAATCGTAATGGAATTGTGAGACCAGTGAAGGTTCTACACCTCTAGTGACCGTGCTGGAGGAAAGGTAGAGCTGGATTTGAACCTAGAACCAGTTGATGCATAAGCGAGTATCCTACCACCGCCCCTCCCACCTGTCCATTATTTCATAATTATAAAAGTTACAAAATTTGAGGAGAATAAAAGAATCACAAACTTAAATTTATTGATTTGAAAATCATGATCAGTCCTCCCTAGCGCTTGAGCGTTTGTGTGTAGAATTTCTGGTATTAAATGATGTTCAAATCCTCTATTGTCAGGAAAATATTCATGGTTTTGAGGGGTGACTTGATATCTTCAGGGTCACCAGGTGGAACTAAATGTCCCTTAGCGTCACACAGCAAAGACGAAACGGACCGTTCTGTACCTGGCAAATAAAATTAAGCTGATGTACCCGGCTTTCAGCTCAATAATGGACCGAGTCCACAGTGTAAATATTTTAAAAGCTTTAGTCGGATAAGCGGGATTCGGCGCTGGCTAAACACCGCCGGACTTCCCTCATCCCCAGCAAGCACTTCCCTGCTGAAGTTTGGCGGGTCCTATAAATTTTCAGTGTTTCCGTGGGGAGATTAAAAAAGCTGTTTGTGCAGCTTGCTTCATTGAGCCGTGATGTCAGGTGGAGATGGACCAGAGTAATCGGTCTCCAGTGTCTGCAAACAATGGAGCTTTTCATTTGGGGACTGGCCGGAGGGCAGATGTCTCGTTAGACAGACAGAAGCAGAGAAAGTGGTTTGCTTTTTTCTTTGGTCCCTGCTCGGGCTGGAGCTCGTCACCTAATGAGTTGTTGTCAGTGTGGATCGCCTTGCCGTCATGCATGAGATGACTAACGGGTGAAAGCAAGAACCACGAGTGGGGATTGCATTACCTGATGTCTTAAAAATGGATGAGCAATAAGTTGTTGGTGTAAGGGTGAGATCCCAAGGGGTGTTTCTTTGACCTCGTTACCTGTGGAAATGTACAGGCGTCTTCTACTGTTTGGTATGGCACCGTAGGGTGTGGAAAAAAGTCTGGTACTTGTTCCATGAATGTAGGTAGATTTGGTACAGCGGCCCAGTTGAAAAAAACAAAGTGGTCTGCTTGGGTCTGCGATACGTAACAACTACGTAAGTTGCTAACTGTAGTTAGTAACTGTCTTTTTGGGATATGCACCCCTGGCTAGTTATGTGTGTCTGACTAATCTGTCGTTAGTTTCAGGTCAGGCACTTTCCCGTTCCGTCTCTGTAGAATTGAGCCACTTTTTCACTGCACTTTGTGGCATTGTCTGCTTTTAAAAAGCAAGATGGTGGATACAAAGCATGTTCATAGGTACAAAGTAGCAATGAGCTGCAGATGGGAGGAGTGTAACGGTACATTGATCTACATGATATATCGATTCAGTGATCAACAAGCCCTTATCATTGTAGTTGACCTAGCTGTTAATCTATGAGGTGTTTAATTAATTTTAATATGCATCCTTGTGGCCAAAATAGGCAGTGACAACATTAATCTTGGTGCCTCCTTTTGCACAAAATAGGGAATGACAGTTTTTATGACATGAAAAAGAAGCAAAAAGAGGGTTAGTTACAATTAGGCTATTAGCCTGAAACCGAATAGCCAATGTCTCCTCAATGAGCTAAAAATGGTATGCAACTTGCGCATCTCTACGACAAAAACTGTGGAAAGCCCCCTGGGCCAAAATATGGAACTACAAATTTTGACCTAAAAAAGGTAAAAAAAATAAAATAAATAATAATAATAAAATAGGGTTGTGGTTAAATGAGTAACACAATACCTGGATTTTAATGAACTGAAAGTTTAAAGCACTAAAGGATACGCAACATTCACAATTATGCTCATAATACGTTTGGCGAGCTTTTAGGTGGTTGTGAGAGCCAGATTGCCCCATAGGAAAACCTGAGATTTGTCAGGTTTGTGTCACTTTGTGAGGACTTTTGGGCGAGAGCAAAGGTGTTCTGTCAAAATTTGCCACTTGTCTAATTGTGCTACCTAGCGGACATCTACCACACAATCTTGCGCTCAGTTCCCACGGCCGTAAATCCATGTTAACTTGGTGTTGAGATTTCGGTTGACCGTAAGTAAAATAATTAAAATCCTTATCTCCATATGTATACACACACTGGTGTGAGTGCTCAGTGTACAAATGAGTCCTTATGCCTTTATCTTTAAACAAACAGCAAAAAATGTAATTTAAAAAAAACAAAAAAAAACCTCAGCTATTTCATAGCTATTTCTTTGGTATTAATTGTCTAATTTAAACATGCAATGAGGTGGTATTGGGACACGACATCTCTCTCTCTCTGTGTGTATTTATATATATTAAATTATAGGGGAGCACGAATCGATAGGCTGCTGTGGATTCGCGCTAAGGTTTTTTCGATAAGGCAGCATAAAGAACACAAAGAAATCGTGCTTTTATTTAGTAAAGTTGAAGATTTTATGTAAATAAATAAATGATTTGCTTTTGGTTATTGAGGTCAATGCCAGGTGTAGCCTTTTCTCGTAATTTCTACATCAAGCCATTATGAGAGAAAACGTGAAGACCTCACAAAGATAGCAAGACGCGTGCAGGCGCGTGTTTAACTCTGTTTTTTTCCTCAAATGCACATGTTGTTTTAAGTTAAAAATAGGTCCACTGTGGCAGCATCTTGAACTTGTGAGGGTGGAAAAATCCAAATTTAGGCTTAAACGAGAAAAAAAAACGACCGACTTGGGTCGTGCGCGTGCGTATTCAGGCGCGCCCCCGTAGACCGGCGGAGGCGAGCGCGGCCCCGTTCGTGACGTCACGACGCCCATTTCTCCACCGGACTTCGTTCTGGGAGTCGGAGCCTGGGGCTGCAGGAAGAGAGGAGTGAGGAAGAAGGAGTGAGGGAGCGAGGAGAAAAAAGGGTTAAAAGAAAAGAAAGAACGAGTGACCACAACCGAGTCCAGCACGGAATCCCGGGAAACTTTACGGTTAATGTGAAATTGCCACGCGCGCACGTACGGAATTACACCGGCGTTACGAGGTGAGTGCGGCGCGTCACGATGACAATGTCCCTGTTTTCTCCCTTCTTTGTATGAATAAAGCCAAAGTGTACCGGCTCCGTTTAGCATTGACCGTGCCGAAACGCATTCAACGGGATAACGGAGTCTAAACCGGAGCTCAACTGTCCCGGTGCCTTTACGTTTACGTAAGCGGCGGATTGTTCTTTCGTAATAAGTAGTCAGGGGCTCGCGCTGGCAGTAATGCCGCGTAATTAACGTTAACGTTTTTGACGTAGACGTTTGCGACAGGACACGGACCCTTAAGTCGGTCAGAAATGTCTGTCCACACTTGACGCGATGTTGTCCGGTGATAACGAGCTGATGCTCGGCTACTCGTTGTTTACAAACCGGCCCCGCCATCGGGTCCTACCACATGCCCCTCATCCCCAATTCAGGGTGTTTTCATGGGACAAGAAGGCGTCCTGTCCGTCCCCGTTACCGTCATGAAGTAGCCGCGAGCAAACCGGGATGAACCCGCTCCGTGTTTAGGGGCTTTCTGTGCAGACATCAGGCTGCGTTCACGGAAAAACTGCGCAGCTTGGAGATGTCGATATTGCGATTTAAATCCGTAACAGCGTCTCGATTCGATTAAAAAATATATATATATATACGATACGATACGCGGATACACACTCATACCTAGTAACTGGCTTTTTGAGTTAAATAAACAAAGCTGTACATGTCTTTTCCCTTTTCCATACTTCTGGTACGCAAAGCCATACTTTTAGGCTCGGTATTTCTTAACAAAAGAATCTCTATTCAAAAAGTACTTGAATTCTGAGGATGCACACCCGGTACCTAATAACATTTTGGGAGATAATGGTGCTGATTTGTGTCATTTAATCATAATAAATAACTAATATGGCTGTTGATTAATTTAGTGGTTGATTATTCTACCGATTTGTCCCCCAATTAGTTGAGGAATAGGATGAGTGCTTTAGTTTTATTTAAAAAAGAGCAACAAAATACAAAGTGTGTTAAAATGAAAATGAATAGTTGTATTCTGCAGGTACACACCTAATAGCGATTTACTGACTTCAGTTTTAAATAACAAGGTGGAGTAACTGGTTGGTTGGCATAACATGTAATTGTAAATAATAATTAGTGCAGCAACTATTTATTATTTTACCAAATCTGGTTAGTCCTCCAATGAAGTAAGTAATAGGATTTTAAACACGCAAGTTCCAGTAAAGAGCAAGGATGCAACGGAGAAAATAAGACAGCTCTAGTTTAATGAACAACCAATTTATGACCACAGATGCACACATGAAATGGATGTAAAATGGACAGGTGTGTAAATATGGGTGCCAGTTGCCATCACCGGTGTTTTAAAATGAAAATTAAGGCTGCAGTTAAGAACTTTTTTAGTAATTCAGTATTCCACTGAATATTCAGTTAAGTAATTGAATAAGAAATGACTTAACAGCTTACTTATAGATAAAATCTTGGTCAAGAATTTAAAAAGTTGGCTGTTTTCGCCTCCAGTTGATCAGTCATGAGGTCAGTGATTGAGGATTAACCAGACGGCATCTTGACATGATTCTTTAACCAGTCACCTTCTGCTAATTTGTTCTTTTTCCTGTTTTTTTCCAACCTTTGCCCCTTGCAGTTGGCATGCAAGTTTTATGGGCGTGCTGTTCAGGTGCCGGTCCTTATGACCGAATTGCTCTTCCGGCGTCTTGGCGCTCTCGTAAAAGTAACAGCGGCTCCGAAGGGCAAAGAGCACTGAGATCCTCAGTTTCAACTCAAAAATATTCTAGATTGTTTGCATTGCATTTTGTAATAAACCACAGCACAGTACACGTTGCACCGCAACGTAACACAACCTCTGCATTTGAGCTGTCTGTGTTGGGGAGTTGGTCAGGTGACATGGGCATTGTTTTGGGGCGGTACGTTGTTCAAGGTGAATTTGAATCAGATACCCTTGGATCACAGTGACTCCCTAAACGTTACACTCTCGCTGCTCGTGCACTTGGTCTGAGGGCTGGAGGTAGTAAAGTCTGATTTGTTGATTGTTAAAGTTTTTATCAGCTTGAAGTCAGTCAGATGGTTTGCCAACTCTTGAATCAAGCTTCAAAGTATATTTGAGCCACATTGTCTGGATTAATTGGCCTAAAATTCTTGAGTGACAGTCCCTTTGTAAAAAGCCATTGCATGTCCTGCGATGTGATTACATCACAGTCATGATGCCAAAACAACCTAATGTATTTGTGCGTGTGTGGTAGGGCTGAGTGATATGGCCTAAAATGATTTTCTCCTAATAAAAGTGTGCATATTTTTGTGATTTCAAAATAACTGAAGGAAACATACACACAGAAGTAGTGGCAAACTGGACAGGGTGGAGTCATGTGACAACACACTAGTATGTTTTAGAGGTGAACACAGTAGACAATCACACACTGGGGAAAGTATTAATTTGTAAAAAAGTGTACTAACCAAATTTAAATTGACGTGTCACCCAGTTCCACTGCGTGGGAGATTTTAATAAGCGATATGGAGGCATTCAGAACCCGCGTCCGGCACTGCACTATGAGGGAAGGTGTCACCTTTCACTGTTTGACCACAGTGACACACCTACAGGTGCGATCACCTGAGTACCTGACTCACCTGTTCAGCTAAAAGCCTAAACGCAGGTCAGAAAGGCAGGACATCGCTCATGTGCAAATTGGCCAGCAAGCACGACTTCTAGTTACAATGTGCGATCGAGTTTCATAAAGGCTGACCCAGCTGCGTTTGCTTAATCACCGTTTGTGAAGGCAGTGGTGTCAGCATTAAAGGAGCACTCGATCCAAAGACTGAACAATGGATGAAAGTTATTGGTGTCGATTTTAGCCGTCGTGTTGCAGGTCTTTCCTGCTTGTTCGTCGGACTTCGCCGACTCTGTTCAGCTCTGACCACATACAAATGAGGCGGGCTGCTGGTCGCTATGACAACCTGCCCAGTGACGCTGCCCTCAGGCCGGGTGGAGCTCACTCACCAGTCCATGACTTAACCTAGGCTTTAAGTACATGTCTGGCGATAATAATAGTGTTGAATAAAGGTGAGGAGAGGAACATTGTACAGTTTTGTTTGTATTTTCTGAATAGTTGTGGCCAGATATTATAATAATAGAGTACTGAATAATGCTGGTCAAAATCAGATAAAACATTGTTATGGCAGTCATAACTGAATGATAGTGTTGGATCATGCCTGTCATAACTGAATGTACTGAATTATGCCGGGTATAATTATATGATAAATTACTGAATAATGTTGGCCAAAATTGGATAATAAAATATTAATTGTTCAGGTAAAAATCTGAAGATGAAATACCAAAATATGCTAGTCATATTTGAATGATAATATACTGAAGAATTATGCTGGCTATAAAAATACAAAATTATCTGGTTAAAAACATGATGAATTACTGAATTATACTGGGTCAATATTGGCTGATAAAGTACTGAATTATGCTGGCCATTGTTGGACGATAAAATACGAAATTATTCCAGTCATAATTTGATGATTAAATGCTGAATTTGGTGGCGTAACGGTAGGGTGTTTGCCCGTGATCAGACGGTTGCAGGTTCGAATCCAGGACCGGTAAAGTTACCACTGAGGTACTCATGAGCAAGGTACCGCCCCTAAGCACTGCTGCCCCTATTAGCTGCCCACTACTCCTTCACGGAAGGGTCAAATGCAGAGGTCACATCTGATTGTGGTGCGCTGTGTGTAGAGCCCTATGATTTCCTCAATGCGGAAAATGCGGATGGAATCGCGGAATTCAACGAATAAAATGGAATCTGTTGTAAAACGTGGAATGTTGTATAATTCGCTGATATTGGTATGTGGGCAAAGGAAAGCAATGGTTTCTAATCAGTTTTGGCCGCTGCAGCCCCCTGTACGTGTTACCTGTTGAGGCGGGACTCAGCTTTCCACACACACAAACGCACAGACACAGAGGGGAAAACGTCAACGGTCAGCTATGGCGAAGAGGCTGAAACACAAAAAAATGATGGAATTCGAGTGACAGTGCTAAGTTTAGAGCAGAACAATAACCAAATGATTTTTATGAATCGGGAGAACAACTCTTTTGTAAGTTTTGCCAGCGCACGATAGACTGCACCCGCAAGGACACGTGACGACCACTTACAGTCAAAAAGTCACATCAGAAACGTTTCGTTTTGCACGAAAAAATGTATGTTTTTTGTTGTTTTCAGGTAAATGTTTTACCAAAGCTGAAAATGTTCTGCTGAACCCCAGCACTTTGTTGAAGTTGAATAACAGTCATTTAATGTGAAATTCTTTCTATAGCATTGTTCTTTTTCCCCATCCACTCCATAATTAGACACTTTTAGGTGAATAAATATGATTATAACGTAAAACACGGAATTCAGAAGAATAAAAATGGAAAAAACGGAATTCAGGAAAAAATAAAACGGAATTTAGGAAAAAACAAAACGGATTTCCTAGGGCCCTAACTGTGTGCTGTGCTGTGTTCACAATGACAAATAATCACTCACTTTCACTTTCGCTGAATTCTGGTCAAAATCAGATGATATAATACTGAATAATGCAGTCACATTTGAATGTTAAAATACTGAATAATGCTCCACCTCCCATTAACCTGCCATTAATGATTAATTTAAAGTGCATCAGCAGCACACTGCATGACTCCACTTTCACCTCCATGGCACTGAAGTCGACATTCACACATTTATCTTCTTATTTTGGTCGCACAGGAGCCGAAATCAGACCTCCTGTGTGTAAAATGTGATTTTCCCGTGATTTATGAATGAAAGAATTTGAGGCCGTGGACTCCTGCCCGGACTCATTAGGAGGCCTTAGCTAAAGGAAACTTTGACCCGTTTTTATTAAGTCACCATTTAGCCTGCACCATAACGGGTGTCGGTGCTGAATAAAATGTGCTGATGCGTTGTCTTTACAAGCCTATAATTCTTGTGGCTGCTAAACTGGAATCTGACTGCTCACGTTGAAGAAGTGGCCAGTTTATTAGAAACCCCTCACCTTGCAGCTTTGCTAGAGATTACAGTGCCATCTGCCAGCATCTACCACTTGTATTTGTGACTTTGTTGACCCTTTTATTCGAGCAGTGATATATTATTGAGATTTGATAACGAAATGCTGAATTATACTGGCCTAAATTGGATGATAAAGTGCTGAATTGTCCTGCCCAAGCTTATACAGCAAAACCCTGAACTGTAATGGACAAAAGTGGATGCTAAAATGAGAAATGTCACTGAGCTGAACTGGAATGAACTTCATCACTGCTAGTTTTTGATCACAGAAACCTTCCAGGCTGGATTATCAAGGTTAGCTATAATCCTGGTTTAACAATAATCATTACTGAATAATATTCATAATAATATTGACGATAATAAATTGTAACTGAATTATTCCAGTTCCAGGATGCCAATTTTAGTCTTAAAAATTCTTAAATGAGGGATGCCAGTTTATCAATAACGCCAACTTTGCATCTTTTCCTTGGTAACGTTCATGCTGCATTCCATTTGCCATTGCATCCGAGATTCGGTTGATGAGGTTACGTCACATCGGCTAAAATTCAGTAAAAACCGAATTGGATGCGTTCTATTTGCCACAGGAGAGTTGAAGTTGAATAGAAGATTTTTAAATATCTTTTTATCTGAATCTTCTGTCTTAATCCCGTTAGCTTTTCTGTTTGGCTAACTAGGCTAATCATTTGTTTTTTAGAAACATCGACCAGCCAATTTAGCATCAGCACAAACGACACAAAACGCAGTATTTCATGTATAACACGAGCGTAGTAATACATCTATCGACTACAACAACACTGTATTAGGTACACAGCTGACCAAGTTAGACACAAACAACACTGAAGTGCTAAAAAACCTCTGATCTAGATCATTACTACCCTAGATATAATGTTACACTCCTAGATTCACATACGATCATATTTGATTATCCACACATTTACGAAAACAATGTGACAAGCGTTACAAGTTTGTTAGCTACCTACTTAACTAGTATTCCAAACTAACTTGGAAAACGAACTATCTAATGAAACCAGTACCGATTGTAGTTGTTAGTAGTAGTATGCCGTTTGGGAAACAGCTCTCGTCTAGTAAATCTGATTTTTATTAATTTTTTTCAGATAAATTTTTGTTGGTCCTCGTAAACCATGTATGTGCCTTCGCGATTTCGTAGACTTCCAGATTTCTTCCCTCATCAAACCTGCTTCACTTCCTCAGCTTCTAAACTTCATTCATATTCATTTTTTGGTCATGAGTCATGTTTTCTCAAATCCCCTAGCTTCCAAATACGCTCCTTGTCTAATGTCCGACCAGCCTGGACTCAGTAAGCGTGGGGAGTAGACAGTCAGGTGAAAACTTGGGCAAGAGTTTTCCATGTCAGCTACACCTTTGCTGTATCCGAAGGCGTTTTTCAGGGAGCTTCCATGAGAACCCCCTCTGAGCTGGTTTCCTGTCGCTGGATTTCCTGAACTGTATCTCCATGCTGTTCCCATCAGGGTGTCATGACTGTTTTCTGCTCTTAGTTCCTGCCATTTTCGAGCAGGACACATGGCTATCATTAGACCCCTGGTTCCTCTCAAAGTCTCCAAAAGCAGTCTGGGAAAATCAGGTTTGCTGATGAATGAGCGGCAACATTTTATATCTAGGGCTAGTTCTCATGTAGTAAAAGACAATACTATGGTCCGTAATTTTATGTCTCTGATGGACCGATTTATTTATGTTTTAATCTTGTTTGTATAATATTTCTAGAAACATAATTTGTCTAGAAACTATTTTGCATTAATTTTCATACCTATCGATTGGCGTTGTTGTAATTGATTTGTACTTTCTTTTTTATTAATCAATTATAGGGTTATTAGAGATGTCTTTCTAAAACAAAATGCATCTGCTATTTTTGGCACACTAACATTTGGCACATTCATACGAAGTGATAAATTATGTTTACGATGAAGTTATTTTTCATAAAATGTATTCTGCACTATAACACAGTGGGACTCATTTTTGATGCAGATTTTGATCTTTTTAATTGAAATGTTATTTCTAAGTTAACAGTAAGTGATCTGTTGTTAGCTCCTGCATATTATTATAAACCATTTTTGGAAAAACAGTTTACGAACTATGAAGTTATTTTCCTTTAAAAAAGGATGATTAAGTTAGGGACCGTAAAATGATTTTCCTCTAAGTGGAGGAGTAAGTTAGGGACTGTAAAGTTATTTTCCTCTAAGTGGAGGAGTAAGTTAGGGACCGTAAAATTATTTTCCTCTAAAAGAAGATGTAAGTTAGGGACCGTAAAGTTATTTTCCTTTAAAAGGATGATTAAGTTAGGGACCATAAAATTATTTTCCTCTAAGTGGAGGAGTAAGTTAGGGACCGTAAAATGATTTTCCTCTAAGTGGAGGAGTAAGTTAGGGACCGTAAAATTATTTTCCTCTAAGTGGAGGAGTAAGTTAGGGACAGTTAAGTTATTTTCCTCTAAGTGGAGGAGTAAGTTAGGGATTATAAAGTTATTTTCCTCTAAAAGAAGACGTAAGTTAGGGACCGTAAAGTTATTTTCCTTTAAAAGGATAATTAAGTTAGGGACCGTAAAGTTATTTTCCTCTAAGTGGAGGAGTAAGTTAGGGATTATAAAGTTATTTTCCTCTAAAAGAAGACGTAAGTTAGGGACCGTAAAGTTATTTTCCTTTAAAAGGATAATTAAGTTAGGGACCGTAAAGTTATTTTCCTCTAAGTGGAGGAGTAAGTTAGGGATTATAAAGTTATTTTCCTCTAAAAGAAGACGTAAGTTAGGGACCGTAAAGTTATTTTCCTTTAAAAGGATAATTAAGTTAGGGACCGTAAAGTTATTTTCCTCTAAGTGGAGGAGTAAGTTAGGGATTATAAAGTTATTTTCCTCTAAAAGAAGACGTAAGTTAGGGACCGTAAAGTTATTTTCCTTTAAAAGGATAATTAAGTTAGGGACCGTAAAGTTATTTTCCTCTAAGTGGAGGAGTAAGTTAGGGATTATAAAGTTATTTTCCTCTAAAAGAAGACGTAAGTTAGGGACCGTAAAGTTATTTTCCTTTAAAAGGATAATTAAGTTAGGGACCGTAAAGTTATTTTCCTCTAAGTGGAGGAGTAAGTTAGGGATTATAAAGTTATTTTCCTCTAAAAGAAGACGTAAGTTAGGGACCGTAAAGTTATTTTCCTTTAAAAGGATAATTAAGTTAGGGACCGTAAAGTTATTTTCCTCTAAGTGGAGGAGTAAGTTAGGGATTATAAAGTTATTTTCCTCTAAAAGAAGACGTAAGTTAGGGACCGTAAAGTTATTTTCCTTTAAAAGGATAATTAAGTTAGGGACCGTAAAGTTATTTTCCTCTAAGTGGAGGAGTAAGTTAGGGATTATAAAGTTATTTTCCTCTAAAAGAAGACGTAAGTTAGGGACCGTAAAGTTATTTTCCTTTAAAAGGATAATTAAGTTAGGGACCGTAAAGTTATTTTCCTCTAAGTGGAGGAGTAAGTTAGGGATTATAAAGTTATTTTCCTCTAAAAGAAGACGTAAGTTAGGGACCGTAAAGTTATTTTCCTTTAAAAGGATAATTAAGTTAGGGACCGTAAAGTTATTTTCCTCTAAGTGGAGGAGTAAGTTAGGGATTATAAAGTTATTTTCCTCTAAAAGAAGACGTAAGTTAGGGACCGTAAAGTTATTTTCCTTTAAAAGGATAATTAAGTTAGGGACCGTAAAGTTATTTTCCTCTAAGTGGAGGAGTAAGTTAGGGATTATAAAGTTATTTTCCTCTAAAAGAAGACGTAAGTTAGGGACCGTAAAGTTATTTTCCTTTAAAAGGATAATTAAGTTAGGGACCGTAAAGTTATTTTCCTCTAAGTGGAGGAGTAAGTTAGGGATTATAAAGTTATTTTCCTCTAAAAGAAGACGTAAGTTAGGGACCGTAAAGTTATTTTCCTTTAAAAGGATAATTAAGTTAGGGACCGTAAAGTTATTTTCCTCTAAGTGGAGGAGTAAGTTAGGGATTATAAAGTTATTTTCCTCTAAAAGAAGACGTAAGTTAGGGACCGTAAAGTTATTTTCCTTTAAAAGGATAATTAAGTTAGGGACCGTAAAGTTATTTTCCTCTAAGTGGAGGAGTAAGTTAGGGATTATAAAGTTATTTTCCTCTAAAAGAAGACGTAAGTTAGGGACCGTAAAGTTATTTTCCTTTAAAAGGATAATTAAGTTAGGGACCGTAAAGTTATTTTCCTCTAAGTGGAGGAGTAAGTTAGGGATTATAAAGTTATTTTCCTCTAAAAGAAGACGTAAGTTAGGGACCGTAAAGTTATTTTCCTTTAAAAGGATAATTAAGTTAGGGACCGTAAAGTTATTTTCCTCTAAGTGGAGGAGTAAGTTAGGGATTATAAAGTTATTTTCCTCTAAAAGAAGACGTAAGTTAGGGACCGTAAAGTTATTTTCCTTTAAAAGGATAATTAAGTTAGGGACCGTAAAGTTATTTTCCTCTAAGTGGAGGAGTAAGTTAGGGATTATAAAGTTATTTTCCTCTAAAAGAAGACGTAAGTTAGGGACCGTAAAGTTATTTTCCTTTAAAAGGATAATTAAGTTAGGGACCGTAAAGTTATTTTCCTCTAAGTGGAGGAGTAAGTTAGGGATTATAAAGTTATTTTCCTCTAAAAGAAGACGTAAGTTAGGGACCGTAAAGTTATTTTCCTTTAAAAGGATAATTAAGTTAGGGACCGTAAAGTTATTTTCCTCTAAGTGGAGGAGTAAGTTAGGGATTATAAAGTTATTTTCCTCTAAAAGAAGACGTAAGTTAGGGACCGTAAAGTTATTTTCCTTTAAAAGGATAATTAAGTTAGGGACCGTAAAGTTATTTTCCTCTAAGTGGAGGAGTAAGTTAGGGATTATAAAGTTATTTTCCTCTAAAAGAAGACGTAAGTTAGGGACCGTAAAGTTATTTTCCTTTAAAAGGATAATTAAGTTAGGGACCGTAAAGTTATTTTCCTCTAAGTGGAGGAGTAAGTTAGGGATTATAAAGTTATTTTCCTCTAAAAGAAGACGTAAGTTAGGGACCGTAAAGTTATTTTCCTTTAAAAGGATAATTAAGTTAGGGACCGTAAAGTTATTTTCCTCTAAGTGGAGGAGTAAGTTAGGGATTATAAAGTTATTTTCCTCTAAAAGAAGACGTAAGTTAGGGACCGTAAAGTTATTTTCCTTTAAAAGGATAATTAAGTTAGGGACCGTAAAGTTATTTTCCTCTAAGTGGAGGAGTAAGTTAGGGATTATAAAGTTATTTTCCTCTAAAAGAAGACGTAAGTTAGGGACCGTAAAGTTATTTTCCTTTAAAAGGATAATTAAGTTAGGGACCGTAAAGTTATTTTCCTCTAAGTGGAGGAGTAAGTTAGGGATTATAAAGTTATTTTCCTCTAAAAGAAGACGTAAGTTAGGGACCGTAAAGTTATTTTCCTTTAAAAGGATAATTAAGTTAGGGACCGTAAAGTTATTTTCCTCTAAGTGGAGGAGTAAGTTAGGGATTATAAAGTTATTTTCCTCTAAAAGAAGACGTAAGTTAGGGACCGTAAAGTTATTTTCCTTTAAAAGGATAATTAAGTTAGGGACCGTAAAGTTATTTTCCTCTAAGTGGAGGAGTAAGTTAGGGATTATAAAGTTATTTTCCTCTAAAAGAAGACGTAAGTTAGGGACCGTAAAGTTATTTTCCTTTAAAAGGATAATTAAGTTAGGGACCGTAAAGTTATTTTCCTCTAAGTGGAGGAGTAAGTTAGGGATTATAAAGTTATTTTCCTCTAAAAGAAGACGTAAGTTAGGGACCGTAAAGTTATTTTCCTTTAAAAGGATAATTAAGTTAGGGACCGTAAAGTTATTTTCCTCTAAGTGGAGGAGTAAGTTAGGGATTATAAAGTTATTTTCCTCTAAAAGAAGACGTAAGTTAGGGACCGTAAAGTTATTTTCCTTTAAAAGGATAATTAAGTTAGGGACCGTAAAGTTATTTTCCTCTAAGTGGAGGAGTAAGTTAGGGATTATAAAGTTATTTTCCTCTAAAAGAAGACGTAAGTTAGGGACCGTAAAGTTATTTTCCTTTAAAAGGATAATTAAGTTAGGGACCGTAAAGTTATTTTCCTCTAAGTGGAGGAGTAAGTTAGGGATTATAAAGTTATTTTCCTCTAAAAGAAGACGTAAGTTAGGGACCGTAAAGTTATTTTCCTTTAAAAGGATAATTAAGTTAGGGACCGTAAAGTTATTTTCCTCTAAGTGGAGGAGTAAGTTAGGGATTATAAAGTTATTTTCCTCTAAAAGAAGACGTAAGTTAGGGACCGTAAAGTTATTTTCCTTTAAAAGGATAATTAAGTTAGGGACCGTAAAGTTATTTTCCTCTAAGTGGAGGAGTAAGTTAGGGATTATAAAGTTATTTTCCTCTAAAAGAAGACGTAAGTTAGGGACCGTAAAGTTATTTTCCTTTAAAAGGATAATTAAGTTAGGGACCGTAAAGTTATTTTCCTCTAAGTGGAGGAGTAAGTTAGGGATTATAAAGTTATTTTCCTCTAAAAGAAGACGTAAGTTAGGGACCGTAAAGTTATTTTCCTTTAAAAGGATAATTAAGTTAGGGACCGTAAAGTTATTTTCCTCTAAGTGGAGGAGTAAGTTAGGGATTATAAAGTTATTTTCCTCTAAAAGAAGACGTAAGTTAGGGACCGTAAAGTTATTTTCCTTTAAAAGGATAATTAAGTTAGGGACCGTAAAGTTATTTTCCTCTAAGTGGAGGAGTAAGTTAGGGATTATAAAGTTATTTTCCTCTAAAAGAAGACGTAAGTTAGGGACCGTAAAGTTATTTTCCTTTAAAAGGATAATTAAGTTAGGGACCGTAAAGTTATTTTCCTCTAAGTGGAGGAGTAAGTTAGGGATTATAAAGTTATTTTCCTCTAAAAGAAGACGTAAGTTAGGGACCGTAAAGTTATTTTCCTTTAAAAGGATAATTAAGTTAGGGACCGTAAAGTTATTTTCCTCTAAGTGGAGGAGTAAGTTAGGGATTATAAAGTTATTTTCCTCTAAAAGAAGACGTAAGTTAGGGACCGTAAAGTTATTTTCCTTTAAAAGGATAATTAAGTTAGGGACCGTAAAGTTATTTTCCTCTAAGTGGAGGAGTAAGTTAGGGATTATAAAGTTATTTTCCTCTAAAAGAAGACGTAAGTTAGGGACCGTAAAGTTATTTTCCTTTAAAAGGATAATTAAGTTAGGGACCGTAAAGTTATTTTCCTCTAAGTGGAGGAGTAAGTTAGGGATTATAAAGTTATTTTCCTCTAAAAGAAGACGTAAGTTAGGGACCGTAAAGTTATTTTCCTTTAAAAGGATAATTAAGTTAGGGACCGTAAAGTTATTTTCCTCTAAGTGGAGGAGTAAGTTAGGGATTATAAAGTTATTTTCCTCTAAAAGAAGACGTAAGTTAGGGACCGTAAAGTTATTTTCCTTTAAAAGGATAATTAAGTTAGGGACCGTAAAGTTATTTTCCTCTAAGTGGAGGAGTAAGTTAGGGATTATAAAGTTATTTTCCTCTAAAAGAAGACGTAAGTTAGGGACCGTAAAGTTATTTTCCTTTAAAAGGATAATTAAGTTAGGGACCGTAAAGTTAT
>JAVGVS010000918.1:46130-60297 GCA_032718565.1 Distichodus sexfasciatus
GTTCACATATACGCTCAACGGAGGCGTTTCTCATTCACTTTGAATGGGGCGACATCGTGCGGCGACAAAATGAATTTTGGGTGCGTGAGTATGGCGTCACATCAACGCCAAAACTAGAGCGCGCAAAATCGCTTGCCGCAAAAAATTCGCGGGCGTAAATTTCAAAGTCGCGCACGCAAATGTGAAACTCGAGAGCACAGAATTAAGAATCGAGTGCGCGGGCGTGATAATATTGCGTGCGAACTGTATTTTTCCTCTTGCAAATGTGTTTTTTCCTCTCGATGTGTTAAATGTCCTTGCAGTTTGAAAGGGGGCGGGTTTCGGCAGTTTGGGGGCGGGGTTTTGGCAGCTTCTGCCTGCGAATCCTATTGGCCGATGGCTCCTGGTCTTGTGATTGACTGCACACTACAGACAGTTTTTACAGAAAAACCAAATATCACGGAGGAAGAGGAACGGCGACAGGTAGATTAAACGCAAGTTATAGTTTATCAACCTTATAATTATAATTTAATAGTTAGGTCTTACATGTTTAATAAGCACGCAATCAATGGCTCCCCTCGCCCACTTGTCTGTCCCCAATTCAACATAAACACAGATGCACAAGTCAATCACAAGATGATCACTAGATGATCGGCCGTTTTCCATAGTTGAGGATACAGGCGTCAGAAATCTGCCCATCTCTGCCCAAAATACACAATGCCAAGTAGGCGTTACTTTTCGGACATCGAGTTACATTTTACGAGTTACATTTTATTTATTTAAATTTGTAAAGAAAATTTGTTATGAAAATAAAGCATTATATTAAAGAAAATTAGATTTTTGTTTGTATTTGCTGTAGAGCTGCCACTATTATATGTCACTATTATAAAAGTAACTAGTAAACAGGGAAAGTAACTAATGTAACACGTTACATTAAAAAAGTTGAAACCCATTTTTTGTGTCAATGTCGTCGACCACTCGCAGAAGCTCTAATTTTCTGTTACCTGGGAAAAAAAACGGTATCGGCCGATCACACAAAAAAATCGGTAATCGGAATCGGCCAAGAAAATTGCAATCGGTGCATCTCTAATATATATATACACACACATACACAATATTCAACATATTACTTAAAGGAGCTATATGTAATATTGTGGCCAAAGATGGTACTGCAGTCAAATTCAAAACAGTGTAGCGCGTTGTTTCCCGCTTCCTCATCCTCTCCAGGTTGCCAGATAGGTTAGCGGATCCTCATATTTGACCCATCTATGTGTAATGTTAGGTTTGGTATTGCCGTAATTAGCATGCTAATGTTTGCACTGTTGAAACACTCTCTCTGCGTAACACGATGCTGACGTTAGCCATCACAAGTCACCGTTTTTGTTTCTCAAACTGTTTCTCGGTTGGATGACCCTCCTGCACATGGGCTACCATCTATGATCCAACATGAATAACGTTATTCGGCTGTTCAAAATATTTAATATATTCATCCCTACGTCTAGTGGTGATACAAGTTAGCCAACCGTGGCTAAATCTTACCTGCGCAGGAGAAAATTAGCCACTTTTACATCCGTCTTCAAATTCTTCTCCGCTTTCAGCCGTCTCCATCTTTCTAACGCATCTCCTGTGCTGATCCTCGTGTTGTTTCTGCTTTGGTCAAGACGTTTTTGAGAGTCATAGCGAGACCTTTTAGTTTTAATAACGCCAGACGTTTGTAATCCAGAATGCTCATAGCTGCAGCTCAGTGGTAACTGGCAACCTGGATGCTGAAACGCTACTGACCTCATGATTGGGAGCGGTGGGTGGTGCTACAGGCCGAAACACAAAATCAAAACATAAACACGATTTAAATTCAATTTAAAAATGAATATTCTGGCTGTACTAATTTTGTCAGTGAGATCAGTATTTCAGATTAATGTAATTCCTTAATCTCTGGTAACATATAATGTTCTTTTTGTGGTTACAGTAAATTTCTTACTTTAATATGTTATTTTCCTCTAAAACTGTTATTACCATTATTATTGGTATTGTTTTATTTTAGCTTATTTTTATTTTGCTTGTAAATAAACTAGACCTTCATTAACATTTCCTAGGTTAGCACTAATAAGATATTTAATCCTTCATAATCATATATTATGTTCAGATTAAAACCTGCTTTTAGAAACCTTGTGATCTTACATAACGTTGTGTCTTGCCGCAGTCACGCCATAACAACTTTTGTCGTTAATTATTTTTCTTATTTTTTAAGAAATGAAAAACGATAACTGGTTTTCTGCGCTTATGCAAGCTCACAACTCTCTGCTGTTTGTTTTGGTCTGGAATCAGAGATTTAATCTGTCCACCGAGTCTTTTAATTTGTCTAGCCCGGGTAGGTTTGTGTTTTTTTTTGGCTTTGTGAGCTCACAAAGCCCCCGAGTGTCTATTCTTCGTCCCTTTTGTTCTCTCTTGCCTTTAGTCTCATTGTCACGGCGGCACCGTGACACATCGCTGTCTTTTGTGTCCGAGAAAAGACGACACACAGGCGCGGCTCACGTGACCTGCCTGGGCCGACACCGAGCACCGAGGCCGAGCTCACGTGACGGCGAGTCCGCCGGGAGCAACCGGGGAACAATCGGAGTTTTTGTAAAGCCGAGAGGAGGAGTGGGAACGTAGCAGCATAACTTGCCGGCCGCGAAATCCAGTCTTGCTTCTTTTAGACTTCTTTGGGTCAATAACGTTTTTTTTTTAATCTGACATTCTCTTCTTCCCTTTGAACGCAAGCCTTTGGTTATAAAGGATTAATATCACAAATGAAAGCTGTTCTCCACTTGCATATGTTAATTAAAGCCGTCGTTTTGGGTGATAATACACGTGGCTTTTCTCGGCCTCCTCCTTTAAAAACAACTACAAGTCCCAGACACCCTCACCCGGCACCTTGCTTAACTGTCTGCTGATTTAAAGTTATAATTAGCGTTAATTAATCGTTATGTAGGTCACTGCGTGAAATTATAGTAAAATTGATTGGAGGCCGTATCGAACCAGGCCAGCACTGGGTCGGTCACACTGCAGTGTGCTGTCAGCCTGATCTCACTCAATATGCTCCGTTAGTGATATTACGTAAAATATGTGACCCTCCACGGCAAAACCAGTTGCTTGTCGTAACGGAGGTTTCCGAGAAAAATGACCGTTAAAGTTGCGTGGGGTAAAATTTTGGATTTTTTGTTTTTAGTGTTTTGAAACAGTGGAAGGTCTATACTGTACTGTTGTGAATAGATTTGGCTGAAAAACTTACCTTTTCCATCCTAAAAACGTGACTTTCTTGAGGTGAGGAATTCAATTCCAGCAGAATGTTAAAAGTTTCTGTTTTGACCGCTCTACTTCAATATTTACGGTAAATCCACTGGTTGACTAGCGTGAAGATATTTCTCCGGAATCCATCTCCGTCTCCCGAGTTCAGTTAACCTAACGCAGGTAGGCTATGTGAATGCAGCGTAGGCTACCGTAAATACAAACGTAGCCGCGACCGCACCAAGCGTCTGTGAGTGCTACGGCGATAGTCAACTTCAAAGGCAGATTTTTCCGTTTCTCACTTGGCGTGACAGGAGAAACCCGACTCCTTTGAATGTTGATATCTCAGTCATATGTCGTCCCATTCATTCCATATAATTTGCGACAAGCGACTGATTTTGCCGTGGAGGGTCACATATGAGCTGTTATGTTGCATTTTTTGTGGTAGTGATATATTGAGAGTGCCCCAAAACTAGCAGGATGTGCTTTCAATGTGGTCACTTTTGCCGTTTAAGTTTATGGGCTGGGTGATATCAAATATTTTCTAACTCACTTAATCAGACTCTTTTCTGCAGGAGCTTACCAACTCTAGAGGCAGTTGGTAGCGTAACGGTTTGGGTGTCCGCCCCGTGATCAGAAGGTTGGTTCCGACCCCAAACACTGCTACCCGGGCGCTGATAGAGCCGCCCGCTGCTTCTTCACGAGTAGGTGGAATGCAGACTTCACATTTAGTTGTGGTGTTTCATGTGCTGTGCTGAGGTGTGTTCACAATGACAAATAATCACTCACCTAAACTTGATATGACAGAGATTTTGAATGGACAGGTGTATAACAAGTTTCTCTTGTATCTGTACACGGTCTTACGATAGTTGTACTAGCGGCCCTCGCAGTAGAAGTTGGGCTGTGTTTTGGACTAGGGGTCGACTGATAATCGGACTGCTCAGTTATTGGTGCCGATATTGAACTTTTTTATGGTTATGGGGGTCATTTTTAATTTGCCAGTCTTTTTCTTCTTCTTTCAGCTTGAGCCACTGGTGTTCTAGTGAAATGTCCTGCCGTCTTATTTGTTAGACGTCACATGTTTAGCCCATCGTCCTTTAAGGCTGAAGACCCTGAGAGTTTGGCATTGTGACACAGAAACCGGGATCTCAATGTGGTTACAACTTTATGAAAAGTTGCCAGAATTCAACATATGCTAAAACGCATTTAAATTAAGCTTTGGTTTGGAGTATTTGACCTTCTACATTTTGGCGTTAATTAGGGCCCTATGAAATCCGTTTTGTTTTTTCCTAAATTCCGTTTTATTTTTTCTTGAATTCCGTTTTTTCCATTTTTATTCTTCTGAATTCTGTGTTTTACGTTATAATCATATTTATTCACCTAAAAAGTGTCTAAAAAGTGCTGGGGTTCAGCAGAACATTTACTGTTTTGGTAAAACATTTACCTGTAAACAATAAAAAACATTCATTTTTTTGTGCAAAACGAAACGTTTCTGGCGTACAGTGAGTTTTTGACTGTAAGTGGTCGTCACGTGCTCTTGCGGATGCAGTCTATCGTGTGCTGGCAAAACTTACAAAAGTTGTTCTCCCGATTCATAAAAATCATGTGGGTATTGTTCTGCTCTAAACTTAGCACTGACACTCGAATTCCGTCATTTTTTTGAGGACTTGGGTGTTTCAGCCTTTTGGCCATAGCTGACCGTTGACGTTTTCCCCTCGGTGTCTGTGCGTTTGTGTGTGTGGAAAGCTGAGTCCCGCCTCAACAGGTAACACGTACAGGGGGCTGCAGCGGCCAAAACTGATTAGAAATTATTGCTTTGTTTTGCCCACACACCGATATCAGCGAATTATACGACATTCCGCGTTTTACAGCGGATTCCATTTTATTTGTTGAATTCCGCGATTCCATCCTCGTTTTCCGCATCGCGACAATCACAGGGCCCTAGTTAATGTTCATTTTTACAGCAGGCGCACATCGGCCCAAAATTACAGGTACCACTCTCCTTCATTAGTATAGTGATAGATAGATTTCATACATAAGAAGTAGATGAAACTAAATAAGATTTCTAGATTCTGTAGTAAAACAGATAAAAATATAAATCTATATAAAATTGATTGACCAGATAAATATCTATGTGCGAGCCGGTCTGAGTCACTCTTCACTTCATTGCTCTTAGGCTCTTGTTTGTGGCTGTGGTTTTGAAGAGTTTACTGTGTCCGTGATGTTGGTAGCAGCCGTCGTGTCTTTTCTTTAGGCCGTGTCCTGCTGAGATAAGCTTGTGGTCAGTCTTTTGACCCCCATAATGCCAGTCACCAGTCAAATAGACAAACAGAGTGACCACAATAAAAAAAAAATATATAAATATAACGGTGAATTTCTCACAGATGCATCAGCCAAAGTTTGCGTCAGTAGTTATTGAACTAAAACCTGTATTAATGATGCACGTTTTAGGTAGTACAAACGTCTGAACCCCAACTAGAGCTTCAGATTGAAGCCCAACTGGTGTCCTGCCATCTGTTAGACCCCCAGTATCCTGCTGACCCCAGGAGCCCAGATGAGCTGCTAATATTTAGCTTTGAGTTCATTCTCAATTCAGCAGTGACCAGAGCGCTTCCAGTTGCTAATAAGGGCAGAAATTTAATATTGCTGAGTGGTGTTCGGTGGAATACTACAGTAGTATACTACAGTAATATGTTACTACAACTAGATACTAACTAAATAGTTACTGATGTGTTACTTTTACATAAGCCTATTTGATTTGACATTTTTTTTAATGTATTTAAATTTTTAAGTAGATTTCTTGTTCAACTCATCAGCGCCTGAATCAACCACCTTCATTTGAGTGTGTTCAGTAGGAGTCGATCGAAATAATTTTTAGGCTGATATTAATTAATATTAATTAAGGAGACCGAATATTTGATATTTTGAACCAGTGTATGTCTGCAGTAAAAAT
Organism: Distichodus sexfasciatus; assembly: GCA_032718565.1. Taxonomy (NCBI): domain Eukaryota; kingdom Metazoa; phylum Chordata; class Actinopteri; order Characiformes; family Distichodontidae; genus Distichodus; species Distichodus sexfasciatus. The sequence goes on from JAVGVS010000918.1 coordinate 52,330, forward strand.
AAAAAATTGTAGTCAGAACTTAGAATGTCAGATACTCCAGCACAAAACATAAAATAAATGCCTTTAAGCAGGTGTGTAGTCCTGACAACATTTCCCAACTTTCTGAACACAGAATGTTGCCAAACTTTCAGCATCTTCAGCCTTTAGAACGAGAGAGGCAGCTGCATCAAAGACAAATGTCCAGACAAGAAGTTTTCCGGGGTCAACAACTGACCATTGATTAATGCCTAGAACAAGGAAATAGTCCCAGATCATTTTCACACCCCTGGTGCGGTTTAATTCTCGATTCACTTCCGTTTCACGGCGAGACAGAAACAACACTAAACATGTGATCAAACTGTTCTCTTTTCTATTTGAATGTTTTGACAGCATTCATCTTCTGCGTAGAACAGACATGCGAACGCTGCACGTATTAAACACACCATTTGCATCGTTCATTATTCACACTCCCACTTTTCTACTAAGCTTGGTGTATTTTAATAAGATGTTGTTTCTCTGCCTTTGCACCAAATTTTTGACTTTAAACCAGTTGCGATATATATATATATTTTGTGGACGCCCGTATTTTTACGTTCTCCATTACGTTTATGGCATTTTGAGTCGTTCTGCTCTATAAATGTCAAGATTTTTGACAGGCGTCATATTGCATCGTTGCTCCATGGCAACCCACAACTAGTTTTGCCATGTTTTGACCCAAACAAACTATCATCTAAAATGTGAAGTGTAGAAAAATCCCATCATGCATGTTATATTTGGTCGGTCTTTTGGTTCTCTGTGATGGATCACATTCACATGATCCGATTTGACTTGGTACACTACATAGGGCGGAAAATGACTTTTTCTTAAAATGTTGTGCACTACGCTAGAAATGCTCCACCCTTGCTCCACTCTGCTTTCACGCACGCTTGACTTGGCGCTGGGTTAGAAATGTCAGGACTGTGGAGTTATTTTTGTGCCAAAATTCTGAGCACGCAGTGGAACTTTGGCGAGCAAAATATTTTGTCTTTACACGCACTCGACTCTGCCTTCCTCATTTATCGGCATAGGTGTCTGTAAACATACGCACAAATAAATATCGGATATCGGTATCGGCCAATAATCCCCATATCGTGCACCCCTAAGTGAAAAGAGAGTGCAGTTTTTGTTTTGTGCAGAGTTTAATGAGACAGGACAACACTGTCCTGACCAGTCTTACCACAGTCTGCTTAGTTGTGTGTGTGTGTGTGTGTGTGTTTTAATTAGAACAATAGTCACACCCTGCCTACCAGTAGCGACACACCTACTCATTTGCTTAGCTTATTTTAGCAGCCTCAAACCCCCTTCCCCCGAGGCCTTCATACCTCCTAAACGAGGCTGGGCTTCCTCCTGAAGGTGTATCATCAACACACTGTTGTGGCGTCTCACACACACACACTCACTCTCAAAACTGTTCAAGACCGGAGTCGGTAAAGGAGCTGCCAGGATCGATCCTCACTTCACCACTCACTTCTGCCTGCTGGCCTTGAGCTAATTAGCTCGTTAACAAATCCTGGCAGTGGAGACGAGAGGATTTTTATCCTGGACCTGAAGGCTATAAATATAATGTTCAGAAGTCTTGTGCCAAACATAGAAATGAAATTTTACCTGTGCAGTCTAAAACAAAGCACTAAACAAATGGTGAAAATGTTTTACTGTGATGAATTTTATTGCATTTTGAATATTATGAATTTTATTATTAATTTTAGTATTTATTTATAGTGTCCGTAAATGGGTTGGATCTTAAATGTCAAGTTTAATGTGTAATCTGCTTTTTTTTTTTTAATCTGGAATTGAACACTTTTGTAGTCTGAGAGCAACTCTATCTCTGAAAGAGGAGGTTTAGAAGGCTGAAGTCTTACTAAACAGTTTGGCTTTAATGAATGGCACATCACATTTGCTGCGAGGGACGTGACATCTTGAGAAAAGCTCTCAACATCTGGCGGAATCATCTGGTACAAACGCATGCTTTAGGCTCGAGAAGGCTTATTAGGAACGGCTGTGGAGGGCATGTTGCCGTTGAGAAACCGTTCTTGTAGAAAGGCAGAGACCCAGAAGAGATCACACTGTATAAAGTACTGTAAAGAGCGGAATCCTAGAGCTGAGTTTTGACCTTGGTGTCAGCATGAGAAAGCATTCAGGTCTCTGCATGAATGTTGCTATATTAGATTATAGTGTAAAAAATGGGTGTTTTACTGTCAATTTGCGTAAAAATATAACCGAATTGTGGCACCTTTTGCATTCCGTATGAGCGTGTGCAGTGATTCGAGAGTTGAGTGCGCAAAGGTGTGAGATTTATATATTCGAGGTGCGAACCTTCACTCGTCTTACGATTCTATCTCCTCTATGCGTCATGATGCATCCCATCAATTTTTTGACGTTATTTCACATTGCACGCAGGCTGGGCATGAGTCGCATATCGGGCAGCCACAGTTACTACCGGGATGTTCTTTTTAACTAGAATTTTTATGCTGCTGTGAGAAAATGTCATTATAATATAATCCAGAGATTTTCAGCTGTCTCTGTCCCAGGGACTGCCACTCAGACTAAGCAGTAGTCTGCTACTCTTCACTGTGTTGGTCTATAATATCTATTATTTTTCAGATATTTGCATTAAATTCATTTTTTATAAAGAATAATGAAAACAATCATCTAGAAATGTTCAGAAAAATATATAAAATTTTTTGAAAAGTGATGCATCGATTGCGTGATTAATTTCAACACCCCTAATATTTATGGTTATCGGTGTATGAAATGGCGTTATATCGGGATTTTGGTCAAATCGCTGGGCCCGAGTGGGACTTCAGGGGCTCTGTACTTTCCTTTTATAATTACAAAAATAAAAAATGTTGTGTTACTTTATGCATACATCTTGTTGTAATCCTAAAACTGCTGTTAGGAACTGTATTCTTCACCAAATGCATTGTGATGCAACAGAAATTGTTTTGTAATCGAATCACTACCCTCCGAATCGTTGTTGAATTGTGAGGTGGGTGAAGATGCACACCTCTAGTAGTGACACGGTTGTGTGTTGTGTTTGTTACGAGTGATTAAAAAAAAAGGCATTTTCCTCAAGTGGTCTGAGACTTCAGCTGGTCCCAAAGCCGTTGTTAATCCCCTCCTCAAGCCGTTTAAGTTCATTAAGAGGTCCTTATAACTAAAGCTCACATATTGTTCCCCATTTCGTCATTCCAAGGGGATGTGCCTTTGGTTTCAGGTGGGATTTTGTTCATTTTGTTTGGTGTAGAAATGTGTCTCACTGATAGAAGAGTGGAACTGTTGATGTAAGATTAAGTTTTAGTGGTTTTGACCCTTAATTTTAGCCTTAATCGCTTTAATGCTGATCATAAAGAGATTTTTTTAGTTAGAGATTAAAATGAAGAATTTAGATTTTCATGTCAGGAACTTCCTCGTGTGTACATGTCAGTATTTGAATAGAATATTCCAGATTTTTTACATACTGGCGAGCGTTCCGTGTTTCAGAGGGAATGCACAGTGTTCATATTGTTCCCATACGACTTCTCGCCGGCCGTATGTAAATTTCCGCCGAGATAAGCCTTCTTCTGCATGAACGGACGGCCGCTCACGTTAGCTGCGAGCATAAACAGCGCTGAGTCAGTTCAGCTGCCCGGCCCGAGCGAGTTGCCCTCATGTTGTCGCGGGTTTCGGATGATCCGCTGCTCCGAGGTGACCCCTGATGATCGTCTGGGCTTTCAAGGTTTGGATCAAGGCCAAAGGTCAGTCGGTCGGTCGGCTCTAATCGATGCAAACTTGCCCATGACAGTTATTTTGTTTAAAATTCTGTTTCTGTTAAAATACTTTCACCAAGTATGTGTTCATGTGCTGCCACTTAACATACTACGGCATGCGTTGAAAGATGTGCACTCTTTCATTATAAAACATCCCAATCTTGCCTGTGATTAGGGGTGTTGAAATTAATCACATAATCTATGCATTGCGATGCAAACGTTGACGATTCTGCATCGATGCAGTGACAGACCATAATTGATTATATCATAACGACATCGCTTGGGAATTTCTAGCTACGGCATAACAATTCGACATCCCGGTAGTAACTGTGGCAGCCGGATCTGCGGTCCATGCCCAGTCTGTGTGCAAGGTGAAGTAATGTAGGGAAAAAAAAAGGGATGCATCGCAATATCACATTGAATCGAATCGTTGACACGATGACCATAACTGAATCGAATCGTAAGACCAGTGAAGCTTCACACCTCTAGTGATGATTATTTCAATTATTTTTTTAAATTGGTTAATACTTCTCCCGAGTGTGTTGATTTATTGTCCACCTAAAAGGTTACCCTCCCTGTAGGGCTGGGTAATTAGTTGAAACTGACATTCAAATTATTTCAGTTATTTTTTAAAAATCTGATGATTCTTAAAAATCAACTCTGTTAATATTTTCCCGACTGTATTTTTCATGTTTTCATGTACTGTTCCTTTAAAAACATTATAGCGAGTGACATTTGTGTTTCTTTTAACTAATAAAAAAATAACATAATTTCATGCCCTGCAAATATCCCGACTTTAAGAGTTGAGCATGAAATTAGTGAACAAAAACACTCAAATTTGACCATAAATACAAGATATTACATTTATGATCAGAATCAGAATTTATTGAGTTTATTGCTGATTGCATCTCGTCTACAAGGAATTTGCTCTGGTGCTTTGTGATAAAACAAGAAAAATAAAGTACTTAAGAATAAATGAGATAATAATATAAATAATAGCACAGGGAGGTACGGACATAATTATAAAGTGAGTGTAAGTAAGTAAGCAAATGAGTGAGATGTATTACAGGACACACGGGTTGATGCAGAGTGTGTGAAGGGACAAAAAGAAAATTCGGCCTCCAGTTCTGTGTTCTACTGTCGAGGGAAGGGAAGATATTTAGAGGAAATTGGCTTCCACTCGTGGGCGTATCCACTAGCTGTTATCTTTTCATCATCAGGTCAACGCTGACGGGCTGCAGTACAACAAACATGCTACACCAAAGCAGCAGACAGACGTCTCCGGGAAGGAATCGTGATGCTCATTTGAGATCGTATCGCTCAGCCCTAGTGGAGGCTCTTTTCAAAGTCATAATTACTAGCAGGACTTTGAGGACTGAGCGAGGGTTTGTGGGAAATGAACTTTGCAGCATTTTTAGCTTTGCATTGAACCCTGTTACCTTTTTTGGCTAATTAACAGTGGTGCTCAGCTGACTTGAGATCTGTCTAAACATGCCATAATATTTACTATTAATAAGGGTTGACCGATTACCGGCCGGGCCGATTATCGGGGGATGATATTAGATATTTTTTGGTGATTATCGTATTGGTGTTTCATTTTGACCACCACCGATATTAAGTAATTACAAGGTTCGCCACTAAAGTTCCACTGCCGTCTCTTCTCTCTGTGCCGTTTGATCTCGAGTCGCTGCTTTATTTAATGTCCCGCCCACAACAGTCTCCGATTGGCTGTATGTCACATGAGATCTAGCTTTGCTTTCTTTACCACAACCAGCTGCTGCTTAATTTGAAATACTAAAACATTTAAGTTTCAAATTTAAGTTTTTGAAGTTAAATAAAAAATAATGTAAAAAGTTTATTTATAAACAAAGGTATTTAAATAAATGTAAAAAATTGACAGATTTTACAGGCATGTGTCGGATGCACACATTTAGGTCGCATTTAGTGGTGGTGTTGTGCTGTGTTCACCGTGACCAGTAATCACTCACTTAATTAGCTTTGTTTCATCAGTAGCCATCGTAGTTGGACGGTTTCTTTCTAAGAAGTGTATTTAGGCTTTTAAAGTCAGAACTGAAGGTTCGAGGAAGGACTATCATTTTTGTTGAGGATTTTTATCCTTATTATTCGAGTCTGTGTGACTTTTCCCTTGAGTTTCTTTCCCGTTGTGTTTGCTCAGCGACTCTTACCAGTTTAATCGGCTCAGGCTGCTGTGTTATTCCACTCATTTATGCTGTAATTGGACCCTGGAGACGCTCGCCTGCCGACTTACAGATATGGACATTTGCCCAAACTGCATTTGGAGCCTGAGCCGAATTTGATCTGCTCGGTTCCCCGTACGATTGATATTATATTACAGGATACAGGATGTGGTATTCCATTCTGATAAAAGTCAGCGTGGATATTTTCATCTGAATGTAGCCTCTTACTTTAGAATATCAGTCTTTTTTGGTAATATAAGCAGGTTTTTGTGAGCATTTTGTTCCCCTTTTTTTGTATTGCATTATTGGATTCACCAGTCTTGTGTTTTCTTTTACTCCCAGTCTTGCCGAGATACTCCCACCCGAGTAATTTTTGTAATAATTAGTGAACAGGACAGTGGTGACAATACATTCTGCAGAGAGAGTTCTAGATGTATAAAGCCTGGAATATACTTGCTGTTAACTACGTACGTATGTACGTACGTACAGGCGCGAGCCGTGTCCTGCGTTGTTTGCGTCGGTTTTTGTGCACATACTCCAAAATTAACGGAACGTATACAGAGATGCAATACCTGCGTAATTTATAGGGGGCAGTGTTGTGAGATCTGCACTCAAAAGTCAAGAAAAGAATTCCCCATTTTGCTGACGAGATCTATTAAGTGGTCGAACGTACCATCTCCGGGATTTTCTGGTGCTGTCTCAGTATGATGAAGATTGTTTCTTCGAGTGAAGACATGTTTGTTTAGAATAACAGATGACGATTTGAAGATACAGGTATTCATTCATTTATTAGGTTTGCGGCTTCGACACTGACTCCTGGTGGTAAGGAGTACACACTACAGATTACGACGCACAGTACGGACGCAAGTATATCAGCACAAACGTTAACAACACAACTGTGTACGGATACGCACACGTAGCTCACAGCAAGTATATCCCAGGCCTAAGAATGAATAAACGCTGACTGCCACAAAAAGAGAAATGATGCTTCAGGTGGAAGCTCAGATCTCAGTCCCAGCAGCAATATTTCCCGCTAAAGATACCACTAAAGGTACTCGTGAGCAATGTGCTTCCCTGGGCACTGTCAAAAAGCTGCCCACTGCTCCTTCACACATGGGTCAAATGCAGAGTTAATATTTCGCTGTGGTGCACTGTAGGGATGCACCGATCCAACTTTTTCAGTTCCGATACCGATGCTGACTTTGGGTATCGGCCGATCTTGAGTACCGACCCGATACCAGTTTTAAATGAATGAAGTAAATGAATAATATATTTCTCTGTGAGGAGGAGACTGAGTTTCTGTTATGCTTAAATACTTGATTTAAATAGTTTTCCTAACTAAAACTTGGTTATAATTTCACACCCATACGTACATACAAACTTATTTATTATTAAAATAACATCTCGAAAATGATTCGTTTTGTGACGCCCCCTAATCCAGCGGCGCACAGGAACAGAGAACACAGATTGTTAGTGAGAGCTGGTGTTAAGGAAGTTAAAGTATAATCGTGTGTAGTGGTGTGTTGCGTTGTTTGTTCTGCTCATTGTCATATCAATATGTAGGAATTAGCGTGAATGTCGAACAGTAAACCAGCTTTACCGCAGTAACACTTCCCATGCAGAACCAAATGTGCGTGAACACATACGCAAGCGTAGAAAAACCTACAGTTTAAACCTAAAAAGATCAGCTCCATAGATCGGCCCGATGCCACCGATACCCGATCCTGCTGTTTGAGTTGTTATCGGACCGATGTGCGATCCACGTATCGAACTGGTCCATCCCTAGTGCACTGTGTTCTGTGCTGTGCTGTGTTCACAATGACAAATAATCACTCACTTTTACTGTTTGAACAGTAACAGTGTCTATGTAAATAATAATACAGCTACATATAAGTTACAGCAACACTCCTAATCCTAATCTTAACCTTAAAAACCAAAAGCAAATCTTTTACCACGTTTAGATTTTTATATCTGTACTTTTTAGATGTAAAGTCACAGATGTGACC
>JAVGVS010000919.1:0-10492 GCA_032718565.1 Distichodus sexfasciatus
GAGACGGTACCTTGCTCATGAACGCCTTAGTGGTAGCTTTACCGGTCTGGGATTTGAACCGGTGAACCTCCAATCAAAGGTCAAGTCTCCAACCGTTGCGCTAAAAACTAGCCAAAAAAACTAATCAGCATTTAATCCATACATGAAGAAGCAATGCTTGGGTATGGTACCTCAGTGGTACCTTTAGCTTTCCAGTACTTGAACTGGTGACCCTCCAATCAGGGCTCAGATCCTTAATCGTTATGCTACCAAATGGCCCAAAAAACATTAATCAACATTTGACCCGTACATGAAGAGCAGTGATTGAAGATGGTACCTTGCTCATGAGTACCTTAGTGGTACCTTGAGTGTTCCAGTACTTGAAATGGCAAAATTACAATTACAGGTCTACGTTACACTACCAACTGCTCCAAAAATGAATCAACATTTGACCCATACATGAAGATGCAATGCTTGGGGACGGTACCTTGCTCATGAGTACCTCATTGGTACCTTTACCGGGTCCAGAACTTGAACTGGTGACATTACGATGGTCGAACTCCTAACTTTTACTATACAAACTGCCCTGTTAACTATTATACGTAGTGCATACGTAAAATACACGTAATATACTCTTTATATGTTCGTGGTGTATGCAGTATGTATAATAAATACCCATAAAGTGTTTATTATAGTTTAGAACAGGATCATTTTGTGCTACAAGATTTGATTAAGGATCTCACGTTACTAGTCTTCTGAAAACTGTGATTATATCGCATATTTTTAGAGCTGGATTCGTCAGTGTGCGAGGTGAAGGGTCGGGGAGTTCTTCTTCCTTTTTACTCTAAATATCAAATCTGCATGGTTCACATTCCCATCATTCCCGGTGCTACCTCATACGTACCGTCTCACGCCTCTTACACATGTGGAAACACAGGAGCCGGCATTACGAGTGATGCCGTATTGACACTTTTGCTTCTTTAATTTTTAAGGGTGTACTATGCAAACTAAATCTGACTAATAAAAGGTTGGTTATGACGCCATTCCTCTACCTTATTTAGGGGCTGCAGAGACGACGTCCCTCTGCTTAAATTATGAAAGTATAAAATTTGGGCTGCAACAACTAATCGATTAAATTGATTATTAAGACAGTTGGCAACTAATTTAACAATGAATTTGTTGGGTCTACTTTATTAAACACATACCTACAGTGGCTACTCCCTAATGTGGGGGCAGTAACTAACCAAAGCTGCAGTGGCAGTAAAGCAGCATTAAGCTGGACGCCGACCGCCATAAAAGAAGAATAAGAAGGAGACGAGAACTAGACGAGAAACACATAAATGGTATTTTTCACGATGTAAACACATGCGCTGTTTGTTAGCGCTCACGACTCTCTCAGGGAAGTCCTTCACTAAAGCATCCAGTTCAGTCAAATTTTTCCATTTATTACAAACAAAACTCATTTTTGGCTGATAAATAACAACCACCAGCGTTCTACTCACAATACAGACTAAAAAATGAGTTGGTTTATTAAAAATAGCTGGGAATGAATTTTATTTTTCTTTCTACCCGATTAATAATTGATTACTCGAAAAAATAATTTAAAAAATAATCGTTGTTTGCAGGCCTCTAAAAAATCCTGTTATTTTTTGTGTCAACAAAAGGAATTTGAGGGTTTGCAATCTATTTAGCATATTTGTAGTAAATATTAATTGAGCAAAATGAAAATTTTAGGAAATCAACTTTCACCAATCAGATGGAACATGAACTGTCACTGAAATCAAGAAATTGCTCTGTGTAAATGGTGCAAATAGTGTAAATGTAAATGTCAGTGAAAAATATAGTTGTCATTCAGATTACGATGAATTAGAGTCATTTCCTAAATGTGACTCTGCACGGCAAAGCTTGTCGCAAATTTTCAAAATTTTATGATACCTATATGGAGTGAATTGGCCGACACATGACTGAGATATCAACATTCAAAGGAGTCGGGTTTCTCCTGTCACGCCAAGTGAGAAACGGAGAAATCTGCTTTTGAAGTTGACTATCGCCGTAGCACTCACAGACGCTTGGTGCGGTCGCGGCTACGTTTGCATTTACGGCAGCCTACGCTGCATTCACAGCCACACGGATAGCCTACCTGCGTTAGGTTAACTGAACTCGGGAGACAAAGATGGATTCCGGAGAAATATCTTCACGCTAGTCAACCAGTGGATTTACCGTAAATATTGAAGTAGAGCGGTCAAAACAGAAACTTTTAACATTCTGCTGGAATTGAATTCCTCACCTCAAGAAAGTCACGTTTTTAGGAAAGGGTAAGTTTTTCAGCCAAATTGATTCACAACAGTACAGTATAGACCTTCCACTGTTTCAAAACACTAAAAACAAAAAATCCCAAATTTTACCCCACGCAACATAATTGGTCGTTTTTCTCGGAAACCTCTGTTGCGACAAGCGACTGGTTTTGCCGTGCAGAGTCACAAATATTTAATATGTTTTCTCCTGTAAGTGTTAGATTTATTTAATTTGAATATAACCGCATAGCTGATTGATTGTTCTCTTTAACAAAGAAATAAAAGCCTTCGAAATCCTTGTTTCAACCTTTGATGACTTTATCAGATGGAATTTTGACAGTTTGTGGGTGTAAAAATGGACGGAATGGACTAGGGGTGTGTTCATGCATAGTAATGCACAGGATTGTAAAGAATGCTTGGCCTTTGTAAACACAATGACACAAGCGAAAATGATGTTCCTAATTATTTCTACCTGGAAATTAAGTCTCGCCTACAGGGTAAGGAAGGAACACCGGTAACTCTATATCAGTGACCAGGTGCGAGTAAACCACGTGACACTCTCACGTTACCAAATGCCATTTAATAACTCGAGGAGAGAAAATACCTGCCAATCCTTGTCGGACGAAGGAAAGCCGAGCTCAGTAACCTGCAAAGTCGCATTCCTCCCCCTGACGTCCTGCTTGACGTCAGTCCCTCGCTTCTTTAAAAGCAGACCATTAATCATTGTTTTTTAACTTCTTCAAGTTCGATCCTCCCCTCAGGGAGGGGCACATTTGTACCCAACGTACACAATCAACGGCTATTTTTAGAGCTGTCTAATACAAAAGGTGACTGTAACATGACACAGGTCAGATAAATAACACCGGGGGCGATGAATCACTGTGCTGCACATTAACGGACACATGTCCAAACACACCTACACAAACTTACTGCATGCACAGTTATTTAAACAAGACGAAAGTGGACAAACACATGTTGAATCAGGACTGATAATAGCGACGTCTGAGTGTCAGTTCACGAAACTAATTGGGAGGCGATTGACGCTAACAAGGAAAGTGAAAACTTGATAACCTTTTGATTTGTGATTCTAGAGTTTGAGAATTTCTCATTATTTCTGAATATTTCCGTTGACATAAACAGCAAATAAACTCAAAATGACTTTAAATGATACAATCAGACCCTTACGACAACTAAATGTTTGCAATGGTTTGTTTGTTAGAATATGTTGCCACAAGTTTGTTAGCTGCTAGTGGCAAACTTGTGGCACTGCTTTGGCAACAATGACAAATTGACACTAGTGACAAAACAAATTTGCCAGTAATGACAAACATAGTAAACTTTTGGTGACAAATTTGCCAGGTGCATGTGTTTTCCACAGAGTTTGCTAGAAGTCCACCGCAAGTTTGCCACAAACTTAATGTGCATTCGAAAATATGACCAAATTATCAAGAAAATCTCAGGTCTGTGGGTTCATGATGGAACATCATGTCACCGAGATAGATTTTTTTGGTTATAAATTCCAGTCACTCTACAAGATTTGCAACTTTAGATTGTTAAAGCTAAAGAACAGCCTACAATTTGAATTCAGGTCAATCATAATCCAACCAGTTAATAAATTACCAGACATAAATTGTAACTTCATTTAAAAGTAAACTGACTTTGACATTTGCTTTTATGCAGTTGATTGGTTAACGTTTAGGGAGTTGGCTCTGTGACCTGAAGGTCATTGGTTCAAGTGCTGAACTCGTAAAAGGTACCACTGAGGTACTCATGAGAAAGGAACCATCCCCAAGCACTGCTCCCTGGGTACTACCAAAAAGCTGCCTTAGTGGATGTGTCAAATTCAGAGGTCACGTTTAGTTCTGGTGCTTTCTGTGCTGTGTTCACTATGACATAATAATAACTTATAGCTACTCACTCAACTTTCCAATGCTTAATTCATGTAAAAAATCTGCAGTAAAATCTGTGATGTATAGAAACTTTTAACTTGTGCTCATGTTAGAATCTCAACCGTGGCAGGTACAAGTGCAAAAAAAAAAAAAAAAAGTGTGTACAGGAATCCTCGCGCTGACCTAAAGTCTTTTCATTCCACGATGAAAACCACTGGAAGTCAACCGCAGCAGACAAACAACTCAAGGTGTCATTATGAGGAAATCACCTACGCGGAGAAAATGCGGCTCAGTATTCAGCTCGGTTAAAACTCTGATGCGTGTCTCTCGCGTCACGCAGACGAAGCTATGATTCACCGCCTCACCGAAGGTAGCGTGTCACGATATTTACAGCTTAAACCTCAGGGAAAGACTGGGGATTCCACTTTGTTGCAGGACTGTTGCGAAAAACAGAGATGGAAACAAGATTCCTCATGAAAGTCAGTCTGTCGAGATGACAAACACATAGCTTTGAGCTGATGTTGGAGCGCTGTTAAATGAAGTGAGGTTCAAAGTCTCAATAAGGAATGGCCGTCCATGTTTACCAAAAAACAGGAGAGTAAACCTCACAGTGTCACGTCATAAACCTTTACTGTTGTTGCAATTAGAGCAGTCGTTAGAGTCCAAGCCAGTCCTGTATCTTTTGTCGCTTTAAGATGCTGTAAACATTACAAGATATTTTCCTCGTAGTAAAGCAAAGTGGATAGCAGTGAAACTGTTTAAATGTGGTGCAAATGTCACGAATGCCTTAAACACAATAAAATAATAATTTGTGGTTAAGCAACCTTTTTACTGTCAACTTGACACAAACGAGACATGGATCAAGGCACGTTGTTTAGCTGAACTCCATGCTGAATACCTTGACTATTCTTTACGTATCGCTGGCAAAGACTCTTTTGTGAAAACTTTTGTGTCAAAAACTCCTCTGTATCTTTTACCGTAACATTGATTCAAGATTCTTCCACAGTTGCATTCAGAATTAATTTAGCAACATTATGATGGTTATTTTTTTGAGTTACTGATTATTTGTCACTGTAACACGGTGGCGCAGTGTTTAGTGCCGCCGCATCACATCGAGAAGGTCCTAAGTCCTAAGGCTCTTTCTGTGTGAAGTCTGCATGCTCTCCCCGTGTTCACGTGGGTTTCCACCGGAGGCTCCGGTTTCCTCCCACAGTCCAAATTCATGCTATATGTTGTTAATTAGCGATGCTACATTGGCCCCATAAGGTGTGAGAGTGTGATTGTGGGAGCCCTGCCCAGAGTTGGTCCCCACCTTGCGCTCGTAGTTCCTGAAATAGGCTCCGTCCACCCTCCGTGACCCCGGTTGGCTTTAAACAGTTTGGATAATGAATGAATGACTATTTGTCATTGTGAACACAGCACAGCTCACCATAATGAAATGTGACGTAAAGGAGCATTGGGCACCCAACATGGGCAGCGCCCGGGGAGCAATGCTTGGGAAACGGTACCTTGCTGATGAGTACCTCAGTGGTACCTTGGGGCAGGACTTGGGGCAAACGCCAACTGTCTCCTTATGTACAGCATACACATTAGAGGTGTGAACCTTTACTGGTCTCACGATTCGATTTAATTATGATTATCGCGTCAATGATTTGATGCGATATCTCAGTGCATCCCATCAATTTTTCTACATGACTTCACATTGTACACAGATTGGACATGCATCGCAGATCGGGCAGCCATTGTTACTACCGGGATGTCCGTTTTGACTAGAACTTGTACACGGCAGCCAGAAAATCACCAAGCAGTCATCATGATATAATCGATTATAGTCTGCCACCGCATTGATGTAGAATCGTCCATGTCTGTATCGCAATGCACTGATTATGTGATTAATTTCAACACCCATAATACACATATACCAGACATTATATACAGCTACAATATCTTGAGAAATAACAATGGTGTCATGCAACAATATTTGTTCATTAATGACATGTGACATTCAAAACTTTCCAAAACTCTTTAAAAACTATTTGAAGAAATGCACCATTGACGACGCAATCGACCAGTGGCATTTGCGACTTCATGCCCCGTTCATAAGGGTCCCATGTTGAAGGTTCTTTGTAACATATAATTTCCAAAATATATAATTATTATCGAAAATGGTCATAAACTGACATTTTGTTGCTCACCATGTATCGTAACATGAAAATATTATTTGTGAGAAATGCTATTTTATAAGGTATTTGTAAAATGTACAGTACTGACTGCAATATAAGTCACTTCGACATAAAATGGTGGATTTTGAAAAATGTTCAACATTTGCCAAAATCATTGGCAAATGTCTTTTTATTGACATTCGGGACAACTAAAAGTCTGATTTGCTGAGTTTACTAGAAAAAAAATGAACTTATCACACCTTGTCTCGCAAGCCTTACCGCGATTTTGGGTCACACCTCGGTAGCTATTTTGATTCCCTCAAAAAAATATTTGTGGTTTCTGGATCTCTCTTGTTGATTCCTGTTTAGGAGCGCAACATGTCCAGGCAGCACTTAGCGGAGGTTAGCAGGAGGTGAATCATCGAAAAGGCTTTTCAGATGGTCAGGGCACGTGACAAACGCATGAAAAAGACATTAAACAAAAAGGAGTGTCTTAAAATAACACGGGAGTAATTAAAGCAGTAAATGAAGGATGGCAGATTGGAGCGGCTGCTAAACTGTTTTATTTAGATTGTCGATAGATAGTAAGATTGTCAAAGTTGGTGCGAAACCGCAGGGACTTGATGGCTGCCGGTGAGGCTTTGGTGCCAAAGCAGAGTTAAAATAGGCCACGACGTGAACAAACTTTGGAGGGTTTTCTTTGCTGTCATCACTGATTTATTGATGTGAGGCTTAAAAACAGCAGCATCATGGCTTTTAAAATCAACTTGCTCAAGAAGAGTGTTGTCTTTATGAAATGTAAAGATACTGGATTACAAACTTGAATGTATTTGTTCAGAACAAAAAGGAACGTTAAATGATTTTCTCGGTTGCATTTAGAATTAAATTTGCAATGAACTCATTTCCATATTTCTACTTTAACACTACTTTTCTACCTTTAATATTTAGTTATGATATCTTGAGAAACGGTGATGTTTTTGTTTAACAGTGAGGAATAAAATGTCACATTTTGACCAAATTCAACAACAAAAGTCTATTTATTTTGCAAACACTAGTTAAATGTTACAAACGCTCCCACTTTCTTTCTTTTCTCTTTCATATTTTCTGCTTCTCTCGCTTTTTCTTTCTTTAAAAAAAAAATTCTTATGCTCTCTCTCCTTCTCTATTTCTTTTTCTCTTTCTTCCTCTTCGTCTTTTCCCCCTCTCTCTGGCCCTCTTGCGCTTTCTGTCTATTTGTCAGTTACTCTTTCTCTCAGTTTCTTTCTTTCTCTCTTCCCCTTTGTCTCTTTCTTTCTTTCTTTCACTCTTCTTTTTCTCTCTTCCCCTTTCTTTCTTTTGTTCTTTCACTCTTTCTACCTCTCTCTCTTTCTTTGCCTGTCTTTTCCTTTTTTCCCACTTTTCTTTCTCATTTTCTCTCTTTCTTTCTCTGTCTCTTTTCTTTTTTCTTTCTTTGTCTGTCTTTTCCTTTCTTTCATTTTTTCCCCATTTTTTCACTTTTTCTCTCTTTTTTCCTTTCTTTGTCTGTCTCTTTCCTTTTTCTTTCTTTCACCCCTTCTACCTATCTCTCTTTTGGACTGACAGACACAAAGTACATTGCACCATCAATAATGCTTTGTTATAGACAATTTTGTCGGTTTTGTGGTTGTAGCTACACAAGTGAGTGATTATTTGTCATTGTGAACACAGCACAGCACTCAGTGCACCACAGTATAATGTGACCTCTGCATTTGACCCATCCCCGAAGGAGCAGTGCTTGGGGACGGAACCTGCTCGTGAGTACCTCAGCGGTACGTTAATCGGTCCGGAAGTTAAAACGGCGAGCTTCCAATTGCATGGTCAACTCCCCAACGGTTACACTACCAAAGTGCTCGGTAAAAAAAATCATCGTCTAAACCCTGGAGTGGAACATGTAGATATGATGCAGAAATCACCATGGCAACAACCCATCACACACAACTTATAACTTATAACACATATACAAACACACACACACACACATACAGCACATACACACAACTTTGTATCACACAAGAAGAATAAGTAAACATAACCTCACTGTAGGAGGGAAAAGACCCCTCTCCTCCCCCACCACTCACACACATACACACCATCATACACACACACACAGACATAAACACACACTAAATCCACACACACACATGCACGCATACGCACACACACACACGCACACACACACACACTGAGGCGAAGAGACAGAAAGCAGGGCGGCCAGCACGTGGCGTAGAAGTAAATATCATTAAACCGAGCTGTCACTTTTGATTGGGTTTGGGGTGAGGGTGTGGGTGGTGGTGTGGGGACGTGGGTGGAGGGCGAGGGTGGTGGGTGAGGGTGGTGGGTGGACGTGAGGGGGCTGAGGGTGTGGGTGTGTGAGGTGTGGGGACGCGGGTGAGGGTGGTGGGGGGATGCTGGAGGGGGCGAGGGCGTAGGGAGTGGCGTGAGGGGGGGCCGCCACTGATCAAACTCCTGGCAGTGCACTCCACTCCACTCCACTCCGGGACCCCCCGACCCCCACACCACCAAAAAACCCAGACCACCTGGGAGTTCTGTTTATGGAAGCCAGCAGCGGCCAAACACACACACACACACACGCACACACACACACACTATCTATCTGTTTCTCTCTCTCCTTTACTCTAGCTGTCTTTCTTTCTCTTTCGTTCTCTCTCTATCTCGCCGTCTTTCCTGTCTGCTTTTCACCCACAATGTCTCTCTCTCTCTCCTTGTCTTTCTCCCTTTCCCTTTGTCTTTATTCCTTTTTTCTTTCTTTCTCCTTTTCTCTCTCTCTTTCTCATCCTTTCTTCCTCTCTCTCTCTCTATCGCTGCCTCTTTCTTCCTGTTTGTCTCTCTTCCTTTCTTTCTTTTTGTGTCTCTCTTTCTCTCCCTCTTTACTCTCCCTCAGCACCAGACATTGAAAAAGTCTGTATTTAGAATTGGAAAACTCCTTCCACGTTTTCCTCCAAAACCACTCAATTAAAGGCTCCCTGTGCAGATAGTGATGTTACGTAGTGGAAGCTTCTAATAAACATCAAGTGAACTTCAAAATGGGATTGTGTAAATAAAATAAACTACATTTCTGCGTAACCTGGCGGCACATTGTCACTTTCAGTAGCGATCACAAATATCACATTTTTACCACGTCCCTTTTAAACCAACTGTAAATCTCATGAACTTTCACAACAAACAACAGCTTTTAGAGCATTTTAAGATGAGTCCAAACTTTTCTCATATTTGCACCTCAGTTGGACTGGGTGAACCTTCATTTGGGTGTGTAAATTTGTAACTTTTCGAACCCAGACCTCGTTTAACTTTTCTCCTCTGCTTTGCACGCCGGCCGATTGTGTTCTTCAAGCACGAGTCATTAAAGAAACTAAAGCAGGGGGGTTCAGACAGTTTGAGTGCTGATACTGAAAAGAAAAGGGAGGGAAGAGGAAAAAAAAACAAAACATAAAGAAGCGATGAGAGAGAGAGCAAAACCTACAGGCTCTAACCTGCCCAAGACCAGAAAAACAACATTTTCAGGACACACACACACACACACACACACACAATACAAATATCATAGTGCAAAGGCTTGGCGTTCGACATCACAAAACAATCATTGCAAATCCGAACTGCATTACCAAACAAAGCGTGCCCTGTGACTGACTCGTGTTTTCGTAAGTCGAGGAGGGCACACATACAAAATATACACATTTAAAAATATACACAATGTATTTTAATCAGATATGATATGCTAATCCAATTATAAACATGTTGATTAATATATTACCCATATAAATTATATATCTATATCTATATCTATATCTATATCTATATATATATATACATGTATTTTTATTTATTTATTTTTTTCCCACAAAGCAATTAATTAATAAATGAAGAATCGCACTAACTGTATATGAGGAGCAAAACAATAATAAAGAAAACACAAGCAGATGCTCATGAACGTTACCTGCGCGTAGTCGTTAGTGAGGGTGCGATCCGGTTCGGAGGTCTTGCCATCGAAGGAGAATAGCGAGGCGTCCTCGTTGAAAGCGTCCGACAGCGAGGGCTTGAGCAGCGCGAGGAAGTCGTCCTGCGGCGGCGCGAGCGCGGAGCTCATCGTTAACAACGTCGCTGCCATCGTTTGCGGACAGAGGTGTGACGG
>JAVGVS010000919.1:10502-60110 GCA_032718565.1 Distichodus sexfasciatus
TATATATATATTTCATGTATATACAGTACATATATGTACATAGACAGACGTGGCTCCAGTTTCTACAGGCACATAAAGTAGTAAAAAATATAATATAAATAAATCACATATAGCAGCAAAACACACACATCTACAGTATATATAGCTTTAAACTACAGGTAGAGAAAGAGACTACAATTCAGCTACAATTTTCTCTCTTCCCCTTTCTTTCTCTCTCTCTCTCTTTCTTCTAGTCTTTCTCTCTTCCTTTCTTTCTTTCACCTTTCCTCTCTCTCTCTCTTTCATTCTCCTTGTCTTTCTCTCTTCACCTTTCTCTTTCTTTCTTTTTCCTTTCTTTTTCAGTAGAGTTGTAATTGTGTTTAACTTCATTTTGTATATTTTTCAAATAGTTATCATCAACAAATATGTCTTTCAATGGATTTGATTTGATTTAACTCTCACAGCATGGAATGAAAAAGTATATTTATTAAATAAATGTATAGTTATAATACACACACACACACACACACACATTATATACATGTATCTAATAAATATACTTTAGCATTTCAATTTTATTTTTTACTTATATATGCATTTTGCTTTGAGAATTAAATCAAATCAAATCCATTTATAAAATATTATATGTGAATATATTGTATAAGACATATTTTGTAACCATATTTTCACATATTAAGACACATTTTATAGTTACATTGTATTAGACACTTTATATAAATACATATACTACAAAATATGTCTTATACAATACATCATATACAGTTTATATAAATGAGGAATTTCTGAGTTTGCCGCCGCCTCGACGTATGTGGCCATCGTTTCGTGCAAAGCCCGAGTTTCCATGCGTTCACCTGAAGGGAGTTCCTCATGGTGTTTGCACGCAGCTCTTTGTTGCTTTTCTCCCTCCCTCCCTCCTTTTTCCTCCCCTTTCGTTTTTTTTTCCTCTTTCTCTTTTTTCCTTTTTTCAAATTAACCCAAACAGGTTCTGTGAGTAGTAACTATGATATTATCTAAGCCACCTTCAGGGGATCCCAGACGAGCCTGCACAAAAAAAAACACAACTTTGCAGGATGAGTCTTGGCAACCTCTTTATCCCTCCCTCACTCTCCTTCCAGCACTGCTCTATAAATACTTGTTCTATTGCTCCTTCATCTCGGCCCAGGTTCAAGACCTGGGCCTTTTTAGATTTTTTATCTTTAGACTTTTCTTTTCTATGATTGTCATCCTCGTCAAGTGGAGCTAGCAAAATAGTTCTCAGTTAGTTTGATGTTTGAACTCGTGGATTTTATTTCGATTTTGAGTACTGATAACTTAAGTGTTATTGGTACAAGCAGAGGTGGACAGTAATGAAGTACGTTTACTTGAGTACATCTTGAGTAGTATTTTTTCTGGAAACTCATGACTATCACGTCACTACATTTCTATCAGGGTTGTCGTTCTGTGTTACCTTTAAATCTGGATAAAGTGTATGTTATTTCCCCTTTTCGACTTTGCTTAAGTAAAAAATTTGACTGTACGATTTTCACTTGTATTAGAGTAACATTTAACTAGTGGTACCTGTCCCACATTGCCCACCTCCAGGTATAAGTAGTGCTTGGTGCTTGACTGATGCAGGTTTCAGTGCCTCTAGAAAGTCATGATAGATAAATAAATAAATAAATAAATAAATAAATAAATGCAAATTCAGCTAATCCCCTCAAATTCATTACTACCGTGCAAATTTGACCAATTACCGCAACCTTCGCGCAATTTTTGACCAATCATTGTCATTTCCCGCAAAACACTAAGCCATATGTCAGCGAAATGTAAGTGATTACGAAAGTTCAAACAAGGAGACCTAATGAGTGCCAGCGCGTCCAATCACATCACTGGTTTTATATATAAGTACTAAAACCGGCCTTCTTCTCTGTCATTACAGCTGTTCGATTTCGCCTTCCTTCCTTGTTATGTTTAGAAGACGCAGGAAACGTGATAAAAACACCTCACATTTACCTTCAGAAATAACTAAATGATCAATGGTTAATAAAAATAGTAATGGTTTTGTTCCCTTCATTTTAATTAAATATTAAAAAATCATCACAAAATCACAAATGTTTCTGCAACTTTCACTTGCTCCCGCGACTTTATTGCAACAAAATGCCTAAAAATGTGTCAGAAAAGCTGCCGCAAAATCAGGTATTTTAGGCCACAACAATTTTAAAAAGTCTGGCAAAATCCTGAAGGGGATAAATAACGCAACAATGCTGAAAGATTATGTATGTTTAATATTTAAGTTGTTAGCTACTTTCTCCAGCTCTGGGTATAAGCCGTGCTTGGTGCTTGATTGATGCAGGTTTTGCCCTTTAACAGTAAAAGGCATCACAAACAATATGAAGTGATTGAAGCTTTCTGTTACTATCTAGTAGGAAATCTCGAAACATGCTGTTTTGTGCGGTGGCTGAGAGAGCCCAATGCAATACAAACCAAAAAACATGTGGCAAAGCAAGAAAACATACATGTTTTTTCCACTATTTTTAATAAAAAAATCTTATGAGCTTCAGCAGAACAAAAATGTTTTATTGTTGCAGTGCTCAGAGCGCTTCAAGTCGAAATACGTTCACCTTTTAGAACAGTGCTGGGTTCGTCAATGTCACTTGCCTCTTGCCTCTTGCTAGCCAATCAAGGTGCGGGGCATACGCAGTCAAGAACAATTGCGGCATATGTGGAGCAGCTGGAGAAAATCCTATGCACCCGATCTCATCTTGAAGACATGCAAGAATCTATTTTAAGCGCTGCCGCTAATGCTAAGATGCGGCTAGTTATCTCGGAGAAACACGCTGAAATAGGAACGAATGTGGAAATGCCCGATGGTGCTTTTTGTAACTTAGCAACAAGAAGCGCTGAGAGAAAGTGCTCTGGAAGTGAGGTTTTGAGTGCTCTCAGTGGGGAAAAAAAAACTTGTTTATCCCTTAATCAAGTTGATAACACACATGCAAACACTCCACAATTACAGAGACACTACACAAATTCAGAAAACACTTTCATCAAAATGACAACATATGCAACTTCAGAAATGCAGCAGACAGACACAACACAATCCAAGTGTGACATGCTGATCACAGGGTCAACTCCACAACTGTTATGCCACCAACTTCCCCAATTTTTTCTAAACCTTTTTAGATAATATTATCATACAGCAGTGTGTGGTTTGAAAATGATCCTCAGTATTAAAACATTACAAACCAGACCAAGAACACCTATAAACTCTAGCCAATCAGCAAAAACAAACTGCTGTATACATTTTGATTAAACCACATTTCCTGCAGATGTGGAACACTCATGCTTTGCATTAACTTCCTCTAAGCTGGTCGTTTGAATAAAAATGACATCATGCAAGATGGCACGGTTTGGGAGAACGAGGACAGGGATGGTGAGAACTTTTCTCTCATCACATCGTGTCCCCATCCCAAACAATAGGTTCCCGAAAACTCTATGCAAATATTTACCTCGGATGTCTTGATTGGTCAAGAGAGGATCTCACTGGCGGGAGGGGAAAACAGCAGTTAGCCGGTTGCAAAACTGCCACAATCAGATAAAGAGAACAATTTAGTCAATTACAACTAGATTTCATTCAAATAAACCTATTTGCAAGCGCGCTTACTTTGGTTTTGGCTTTTTGATGCAAAACATACAAACAAAACAGCCCATAAACATGGTTTTACATATTTGCTTCTAAAAAACTAAAGGAAAAATTTGAATAACGTTTTAATATAACATTTTGTCATTTTCACACTCTTCTGAGTGTAACACTCGCTTCAGGGTTACACCATTTGTGTTGGGTTAAAAAAGTGGAATTCACGTGAGTAATTATTTCTCACTGTGAACACACCACCGCACAGCACACAGTGCAAAATGAAATGTGACCTCTGCATTTGACTTGGAGTGGGAATTGATAAGAGTTTATCAATGGCAATGCCATTGTCGATTCTGCCTATCAATCCAATTCCTTATCAATTCTCTTATTGATTCCAGAGTAGTTTTTTTAGTGTAAAAAAGTAGTTCTACACAGTCTTCCACACCAAAAGCAACCATTTTATGTTCCCCAAAATGATGTCTGCACGAGACTGTGAACATCAAAACATTCATATTCATATTCATAGTTGTTATCATGCAGAAACATTCTCTGGCTTAGTTCTTTGAAGAAAAATAAGGTTAGTGCAGGTGGAAACACTTCTTTATCCATTTGGAATCCATTTGCATATAGAATAAAATTATTTCATAACAAGTGTATTTTTCTATATTTATTTTTTACTCTCTAACATTATAGAATGGAAACAAAATATTTTCTGATTAATGGAAAATGAAGAAATACTGACATTTTGGTGTCATTTTTTCTATAATTTATTTTTGACTCATTTCTTTCTTTCTTTCTTTTTTTTAATCCTGCCACCACCCCACTTCTTCGGAGGACAACTTTATTTTTAATTACAAATTTCATTGAGCAAATTTAAACTATACAAGCCCTGAGGATCTTTTAGAAAATAAGGGGACTGATTGAGGGAATTACAGAATTTTTTGACTCATTTCTGGGAGAGAAGTACATTTTTGTCATGAAGGCGTTCCATATGAGAGCCGTGGCACAATAACACTGTGGACGCGCGTCGGAAAAAAATGAATATCAAGTAAATGTCTGTACTGTGAGTAGAACGCTGGTTGTTATTTATCAGCTAAAATATAAGTTTTGTCTGTAATAAATGGGAGGATTGAACTGAACTGGAAGGTTTTAGTGAATGTTGGACTTCCCTGTGAGAGTCATGAGCGCTAACAAACGTAGTGTGTGTGTTTACATCGTGAAAAAAAATATTTATGCGTCATGATTCCTCGTGGTTGAAGGTCAAGTCGCAAAGAGTGTGACGTAATGTAGTGCGACGCAAAAACTTAGGGAAAAGCAGACCGGAATGGACCTTGAACCGGCGACTCTCTCGTCATAGACCCTAACTCCCTAACTGTTACAACTGCGAATATGAGTGTGCGTATTAGTTTTCCCCGCATTTTTTATTTGAGTGCAAAATGGGGAAAAGTGACTTGTTATTCAGTTTTAAATTTTGATTTTTGAAACAAAATAAAAAAGTGTTTTTTTGGGTTTTGGTTTTAATGTGAAAAACGAGTGCCACATGGATCGACTTTTTGCCTTTCTCTATTTTTCTCTCAAGTGAACCTTTCAACTCTGTGAAAAATAAATTCAGGTGCCGTAAATAGCCGAGGTAATTTGGGTTTGGAGCAGGTCGCTGCCTGCCGACGGCTCTGAGAAGTTTCTATTTTGGCTGCGTGTCTTCTCACCTCAAGGCTTGCGGTAAACAATCTGTCAGTGCACGCAGGGGAAAAAAATGCACGGCAAACGTCAATTAAAGCAGCAAAAAGCCAAGTTCATTTAGAGGTGAGGAGATACAGCGTGTTCCTCACCTGCACCTAGTGTGTTTGTCTCTTTTCTCCTAATTGGTGGATTTGAACGAGGTTCTGCAAGGTTTTAATCTCGTCTCCACAACAAACATTCGGGCGGAACCGCCAACGCGTCCTCATCAAGCTAATGGCTTATCATTAAACACAGCTACTGGGCATGATTTTTAATCTGGCCAGATAACCTGATCAACACGTTATCAACAGATACACCTTTGCAGGAAGTAATGATTTAAATGAGCAGATTTTGTGCTTATATAAGTCCAGCCGGAAGACAAATAAACGATCAAGTTCATTCAGCTAAGAAGAAATCCCAGTCAAGACCCAGAACGCCCCCCCAAAAGACAAAATCGTTCAGTATATTCTTCTGTTACTGTAAAAATTATTATAACACAAGCCATTCTCATCATGCAGGAACATTGTAATGTAAAAGGATTTCAGACAGCACTAATGTTGAACGTAGCATTTCTTAACCTCTTCAGTGCTACTCGAAGCAGCAACTTGTTCATTCATTTTCACTGAGTGACTGGTTGGTTGGTGTTGTCTGTCATGGTGCTGTTTGACATGTGTTGGTAAATGTAAGTAGCAGCAGAAGTCTAGCTTGATACTGATCTCACTGACAAAATTAGTACAGCCAGCCTATTCACATTTGAAAATTTAATTTCCAGCACGTAAATCATGTTTATGTTTTGCCTTTTGGTCTGTAGCGCCACCCACCGCTATCGGTCAATCACCAAGCCAGTAGCATTTCCGCATGGACGGGTGCGTTTCCCAAAAGTATAGTTGCTAACGTATTGCTAACTACATTAGCAACCCTATGTTATTTGGTAACGTAGTTAGCAACTATGCTTTTTAAGAAACGCACCCCAGTTACCACTGAGCTGCAGCTACAAATGTTCTGGATTACACATCTCTGACGTTACTAAAACTAAAAGGCCTCGTTATGACTCTCAAAAACGTCTTGATCAAAGCAGAAACAAAACGAGGATCAGCTTAGGAGATGCGTTTGAAAGATGGAGACGGCTGATAGCGGCTAATGCAAAGTGGCCAATTTTCTCCTGGACAGGTAAGATTTAGTCAAGGTTGGCTAACTTGTATCACCACTAGACGTAGGGATGAACATTTCAAATATTTTCTACAGTTGAACAACGTTATTCATGTTGGATCATAGATTGTAGCCCATGTGCAGGTGGATCATCGAAGCGACTGAATTGTTTAAGAAACAAAAGCGGTGATGGCTGACATCAGCATCGTGTTACGCTGAGACAGTGTGGTAACGGTGTACACATTAGTACGGTAATTATGCCCAAATGAAACGTAACAGTCACTAGATTGGCCAAATATGAGGATTCCGCCAAACCTATCTGGCAACCTGGAGTCTGGGGAGGAGCGGGAGGGGAAACGCGCTACAGTGTTTTGAATTTGGCTGCAGTACCAGTTTTGGCCATACAGCTTACATACAGCTCCTTTAAATTATTCACCATCGTCTTTCAGAGGCTGCTTCAGTTAACGTTAGTTAGTCAGGTAAGATAGACATAGTTCTCTAGTTAAATTGCAGTTAAATCTATCATGCTTATTTTCCAACTTCCTAAGTTTTCATTCTCTTTTTAAAAATGAATTAATTGAACCCTAACACGTTAAGCTGTTATGTAATGTGGGAGCTGTAAATGCAGGAGCTGGTCGTGACGTCATAAGACTTAGCCTCTGAAAGCCAAACTCCCTAATTGAGGACGTGCAATTCATACTGTGTAGAACTGTACATTTTCCCCAACTTTGTTGAGCAGTTCCCTAAATTCTTCTACTGTTGCATTCAGATTGAAATTGGCAACAAAAATGATAATTTTATTACTACACTTTTAACATGTAGAAACCCAACAATTGTTAAAAAAACTTCTTGGGCAAACCATCATGCAAACGCAAAAAAACATTATTGTTCACAGTTAAAAGTTGATTATATGAAAGTTTGCCATTTTTGCCAAGGTTTTGTAGCTACACATTGAGCAATCTAATAATTTTGTTGCAAACAGAATTTTTAATGCAACAGTGAGAATTTCTAAAGGTTTCATGCAAAGGTAAAGATGCCTATTATATATATATATACTGTAAACACCCATGTATACTCTCATTCAGTTTTAATTGCGATAATTCACACCCAAACAAGGCAGCAAGGAAAACATATTTGTTCACCACCACTGACCTCAGAATAATATAATGACCACACCACTCGGCTACACCTCTACGTGATAAGAGAAGTCATAAAGTAGTCATCAATCAGGGATCAGGCAAAATCAGATTATTAGTACTGAAAAAATGACATAAAATATTGTAAAATTACTGTGTTATGCAGGGTGTGGTCACCATTCAGAGAATAAAATGTGCAAAGACATACTTTGCGCGTAAAATATTGAACAGACGTTAAATGTTTTTTAAACTTTTGTTAAAAGCTAATACAACCTCCACCTCTAGATCAACAAGGTCAAACTCTGCACATCCACGTGTTTACTGTTTATAAATGCTTTTATTCTGACTCACCATTAAATAATTGCAAAAGGTGTGACCTAAATGAGAGGGTATTAACCGCATACTGTACGTGACGTAAACAAAAACATCTCCTCAAGCCTCGGCCCTGACTGCGACTTTAGCTGCAATCGGGGCCGGAGCCTTGCTGAAACAACAGCTCCATTCTTAACTGCTTGTGACAGCTGCGGTACGCAGCGAAGCCACAACGCGTCCACATACTCCACATTACTCACTGCACCATGTTTAGACCCAGCTGTGGCTTTTTTCCCCCCCACTTAGGCTAAACACACACCGAGCTGAGAGCAAGAGAGAGAGTTTGAACATTGATGTCAGATAACTAAGCAATAAAAAAGTTTGTACATTTTTAAAAGATGTACTTTAAAAGCAGACATCAGTGATTTCTAACTGAGTAAAATGGAGTTCAGTCGTAAAGTATAACTAATATACTGTTTGTAATGTACACAAACAAGCATAAATAACAAAATACTAAAACAGTCAAATAGTAAAAGTCATGTCACAACCTTGACGTAACAGTAAAACTAATTTTTCAAGTCAAGTGTCATATACAGTCTTAGTTATATTTACATAAATATATTATTGTAATACAAGTGACCATGACCAATAAAAACTATACGATTTTAAATACTGACTACTGAAGTATATTCAGAATAAATACATTCACTTCCTTGTTACGTTTAGAAGACGCAAGAAACGCGTGATCAAACGCCTCACATTTACCTTCAAAAATAACAATGATTAATGGTTAATAAAAATAATAGTGTTTTATTCTCTTAATTTTACCTCATTGCAACAAAAGGCCTAAAAACAGCAACTTTCATCGCATTTCTTTATCAGATAATAAATGAATATATACTGTATATATATATAATCAATACAGAGGAGAACCATTGTAGGTCATGATAATTCCATTACTTTCATTATACTGTAATTGCAGTCAAGTACAAGTAAAAGTAGCTAAATTAATAACTCAAGTCAAGTCATAAGTTCTCAAAATAGTACTAATATCCAATTACTCAAGTACTAAACAGTGATGATCTGTAATACTTGAATAATTGGTCTCCAAGTACTAAATCGTACAATGGCGTATAGTCTTTAAATAATGGAGTCCAACTAATCAAGTACTATACAGCAATGTTTAAAACGAATAAAATTGATGTAATAAAGACACAACTCGGGGCATTACATGGCAATCCAAGTTTGTTGTAGGCCTTTCTGAGGAAAACTTTGCTGTAACACAGCAGCCCTACTTGTTCCAGTTGAAGTCTGTTAACTAAACAATTGTCCTGTGGTCTATATATCAAGCAGCCTACAAGCTGCCTGGAAAAGCGGCCTGAAGACAGATCAGTCAGACAGTAAATGCTTATTGAGTTAAAAGCTGTCATTAAAGTGCGAGCGTTTCTGATTTACAGCCTCTCTGTCCCATGGTGGTCATGGCAGCTTCGCGCCTGTCACGGCTTGCTCATCTGATCTCACACGTGACAACGCTTTGGGGAAAGCAATCGCCCCAAGCTGTTTAGTTTTCTCAATAACGATATACATGGATGTTGAAACCGGGCAGGACGTTTCTTAAGCTTTTGAGCTTGTCGACATTTTTGAGCATCCTTTTATACCTTTATTTATTCATTTACATTATTATGCATGTATTTGAGCTACTCCTTTATGTATGTATTTGATGTGAAAGTTCCAAATTAATCTTTTTAATGAGCTAATTTTTGTTTTTATCGACTATGTATTTTGTCAATTTTTTACTTTGATGCCTAAATTTTATTATAAATATTTTGTAAGTTTTAAGGCTCTTTAGACATGTGTGTGATACGATTTAATGAAAAAATAGATGTATGTTGCCTGAGGGAAATGCAGTTAGATACACTTAGAATAATTTACTGCATAAAAACACATGAGTGCATCTATATATACACAATTGGAAATCTTTTTCATGTATTTTGTGATGGATTGTTCTCTCTCTCAAACACATACACACACACACACAGATCAGAGTGTCAGAGATGGCTGTTTGTGGCGTGTGTACATATCTCTGATGTTCTTAACAGCACACTTCAAATGAGAGATAAGATCGAGGAAAGAACACGATTAACCTGTGTTCTCACAGGTGGCTTTTTAGGGACAGGACATGAGGCAGAGAAGGCATTTCACACCAAAAGAAACAAAATAAGTAAAGATATCACAAAAACGTGGCAATTTGAGCATTTAGACTCAACAAGGATTTGAAAGTTCAAACGTCCTATCATTGTGTTTAAATAATACTACAGGCCAAACTTAACCCTTAACCTCAGCTACAGAGAAAGATGGTGACGATGCCTGTTTTTCTCCTCTTCTTTTCTCCCCTGGCCTCTCTATTTTACACCTGCACCGTTGGCCCCAATTAGTCTTTCAGCACAGACATGTCTTTTCTTATAATAATCCATGAAAAAAGAAAGTTTGAGGCGAAAAAGAAAAAGAAAACAAAGAAAAGTTAGGGGAGGGGACGGGCGCGCGCTCCACATCTCGTGCAAAGCTGGTGCGTGAGGAGCTTGTTTAGCTCTTCTTTCAAGTTTAGACAGAAAAAAAGTGAGAGAGCGAGGGAGGGAGGGAGGGAGGGATGAAAGGAGGGAGGAGCATAGGCCGCGAGTGAGATTGTTAGCGAGATTTCAGTGGCATGAGAGAGAAGAAGAAAAGCCAATGGATGCGTGTCGTGCTCGCGCCGTCACTTATCGCCACAGGTGACGTGGTGTTGCGTCACCTGTGGTGATAAGTGACGGTGTGAGCGGGTAAAAATGGCGATCAATCAGTGGCATCTGCACCGGGCCCTTCACCGGGTGGCACGGAAAGGTTAGCGTGTGAAGAGCTGGCGATGAAGAGGGGCGACAAGTGTGTGTGTGTGTGTGTGTGTGTGTCTTGTTCTCTGTATTTGTCAGGACCATGTCTCAAATATGTCATGTGGGGACCGGTCCTTGTAAGACATATGCTGTTTTAATACTAGTAAAGTTTGAGCATTAAGAGGGTGACATGGGTATGTGTATGCATGTTCTTGTTTTTCTTAGTTTTTCTTATTCATCGGGACCCAATTATTTAAGCAGGGTGACACGTGTGTGGGTGTGTCTACTTGTTTTTTTGTATTTGCAGGGACCTGATTGTTTCTAAAACACACCTTATTGGGACCTTGGAGAGATTAAGAGGAGTAACAGGAGTGTGTGTGTGTGTGTTCTTGTTCTCGTATTTATGTTTTGTCTCAAACGGACTGTACATTGTGGGGACCTTTCTAAAAGTGAGGACTGGTCCTTATAAGATATGTGCTTTTTTAATACTATTGAGGTTTGAGCATTAGGAGCGGTAACACGGATGTGTGGATGTGTGTTGACATCATGAGGACACTTTGTGTTTGTAAGGTGGTTTGTTGGGGGGTGTGTTTGTAGGAACAGTTGTACCCCAAAATAAAAGATTTTGTGTGTGTGCTTGTTCTTTGTATTTGTCATGACTTAACTGTTTCTCACATATGCCTTGTGGGGACCTTTTTTTAAAAGTGAGGACTTTTAAAGTGCAAATTTGTTTATTAATTTTAATTTATTTAAATCAATGTCTTCTTGATAGACCTCAAAATATAGTCTGTTTGTTTCCATGAACATATGGGCTTTTATACATTTCTTAATTTCCCACAGTGGAAATCATAAGCTACCTATTGAATCAGGTTGGTTTTCATATTATACTGTAAATGTTAAAATAAACCTGAAAGCATTTCAAATGTTGAAATGCTTTACAAACTCACATGCCCTTTTCACCCTCTTTAAAACTTTCCATTTGACCTATTGACCCACATGCCTCTCTCCACCTTTTTTATACAATAATAAACAACCAAATCATAAAAATCATATCTAACTTATGTGGGTCAGACATAGTTTAAACAGCTGTTTAACATTTTGGGAAGGCTGTGTCATATCAGGACAGAGCAAATTACACTGTCATTCATTTTCATCATTGTGAAGAATGTTACTGGATGTCACCAACAACAAACACTGTCATCACTTTTATGACATCTTCGGTTGCCTTTAATTTGTATTTATTATAGGATACTGCATAATTATAGCACTGTTTACTGTGAAAAAAGGCATACAAATAAAAATAGGTATTTGATATAACCACCTAAAGATCCTATTTGAACATTTCATGGGCAAATTGTGGTCACATGTTTGTTAAAAATAAGTTTAGAACAAAGTAAAGAAAAGCATTGTTTATAGTCTTTCTTATCAAGTGATGGCAGTAAATTATATTGAGGTTTATAGCATCGTCCCTTGTGATTATATGTAGTCAGATTCAAATTGTGCAACAAAATGTAAATATAAGCATGTGATGTGCTGTAAGACGTGAATCAGTTTGACCTTTAGATGCTATATTTCTATTAAAATAACCCCAAATGAACCCGGTTTTTACTGGCCAAATGACATTTGTGATTTGTGTATTTGAGCCATCTGTGAAGGAGCAGTGGGCAGCTATAGAGCAGTGCACTGGGAGCAGTGCTTGGGGATGGTATCTTACTCATGAGTACCTCAGTGGTACTTTAACCAGTCTGGAACTTAAACCGATGATAACTCGCTAACTGTCATGCTACCAAATGGCACA
This sequence comes from Distichodus sexfasciatus, assembly GCA_032718565.1. NCBI lineage: Eukaryota > Metazoa > Chordata > Actinopteri > Characiformes > Distichodontidae > Distichodus > Distichodus sexfasciatus. The sequence continues at coordinate 23,094 of JAVGVS010000919.1, forward strand.
ATCTAAAAATAATTGTAGCAACCAAAAGCACTATTAAAACTAAGCTATATGGGTTATAGAGCCAGAGATGATATGAAAAATATATTATTGAACTAGTTTTTCCATAACACCATTGAAATGGTGGCTTAGTGGAGGGGGGGTTCTAGGATCTGACCTTTAGGGGTGCTCAGCCCCCCAGTGCTGACAGAGGCTCTTGGCTTGAACAATGCGGTTGCCATGTTTAGTCCAGATTTAAGATCTGACTAGCTGATAGGCTTACCATGAAGGCTATTGCCAATATACCGTCTTAAAATTGGGTTGGTATGATAGGTATGATAAACCTACTGTAACGTTGTGCACTAAAATGGACACCATACAGGAGCTGCGATGTCAGCTGTAGGACGTGGAATATTTAAGCTACGGTTAGAAACTAACTAATGCAATGATTGTGAAATTAAATTATTTTTGCATATGACCCAGAAGCAATGCAGTCCACAGAATCCAATCTGGTTATGTATCAAACACACACCCTAACATTTAATAAGGCAACAATCACCTGCTCTGTCAAGCACAAACCTCTGAACTCCATGCATCTCTTCACCTGTGGGTAACCTCGCTCTAACGTTATTTTAATTGCTGGTCTTAATGCATTCTTCTCCCATCTGTGTTGGCAGACTGTATACTACATCCCCAAGGTGAGGAGACCTCAAAACCAAAATAGAAACCTCTTAGCACGCCACGACCTGCTCCTCGCCTGTTCAGCCCCACTTTCTAGAGCTCATAGAAAAGGACATGAAGGAGCTCGAAATTTTGTTTACTGACATCCACTGATTTAGTGTAAGGATTAAAAATAAATCACTGGACTGGTGCCTGATGGCAAATCAACAATCGGCAAATTGTTTCTCTTTAAAAAGAAAAGGATAGTATGTCTGCTATTACTGCTTTTACACTGTAATTTTGAAACTTTTTACTTCCTGAATTGCAGCTCAAAAATCTCCTTAATCCTTAAGACAAGCGATTTCAATTTTGTCAGCAAAAGTATTTTATAATTTGTTAAGTATTCAGTATTTTTTAACATATAAGCAAAGAAAATAGAAGCAACCTTTCGCTTAACAATCCAACAGTATCTTCTTCTAAGAACCGAGTTATGGAAGGACTTTTATTGCTTAAACGTTGACAAACAGCCATAACAACCATAAAGACATTTTTCCATTGTGAAAGCTGTCATTATCTCAAGGGTACACTGAAATATGAATATGGAAGACAGAAACACTACAAAACAGGTTTCTAATGACTGGTTCTGCAATTAAATATATACCAAGGGGAACTTGTTATAGATTGCAGCGTATATTTAAGTGGTCTGCCTTGAAAATGTACAGAAAAAGGAAAAAGTTATGCAAGGAATGTCTCCGGGATTCCGCAAGGTTTTGGAGTTGGCCCTGTGCTTAGGTGTCTGGTGGAGGAGGTTGATTATCTTAACGCTCCCCTCACAAAGACGTAATCTCCAGTGAAAACATCTTAAACATGAAAATATTTATCGCTCACCTCGCACGCACAGCCTCCTCCCCCTCTGTTCGTCTGATAGACGGATCGAGAGATTAGGCTGGATGGATGGCTGAAGCGTGAGCAACAGGTAAAGAGCTCTAGGTAGACAAGAGTTATTTTGAGACGGCTGAAGGTAATTATCTGCGACAGTTTACATTATTCAGATTCCACGGAAGACTCTCCTTCAGCGCCGTCAGATATTTTGCAACTTTTTCTGAGCCGTCAAAAGAAAAACAGCTTACCTTAACTATTCTAAACGTGTGTGTGTGTGTGTTCACTTTTAGCCATGAGTGCATGAAAGATATTTGTGTTGAGAAAAGACAAACACGCCACCCATTCCTGGATACAGCCGAGATGGATTTACTTTACAAATACTACTCTGCTCTGAAAAGGGCAAAGGCCTTGCCCAAAAATGAAAGAATGAACAGATTGAGAGGCTTGTTAAGCTCAAAGACTTGTTAAGAATGATTTAACCAGATTATGGATAACTATGAGCTGATTAATTAAACTTAAGCTCATATCAGGAACTAGCTACAAAAAAAGGCACAGTTCTGACTAATGTTGGCGATCCCTTATGATCAAAATAGGGAATAAGGTTTTTTGATCTAAAAAGATGGGGGATAACAATTGCAGTTGGACTAATGTCAAGCAACGCAATGGCATCTTTCTCCTGAACATTTGAAAGCAAGAATGACGTCTCTATGACAAAATGTGCGGAAGGAGTTGAGGTAGTGTTGGGGTACTCGATTCTCGGCCTTGTCTTGGGCTCGGACGAATTTGTACTTGGTCTCGTCATGGACTCGGTCAAATAGGACTCAGGATTTATTTGGAGGCCAGCCGAGACCACAACTCTGAGAATATTACTATTAAAACTCTTTGAGACCGACGTAGACATTTTGCATTGTATTTTAATAACTCAGAATCCCATACATTACAGGAAATATACACATACCATCAGAATCACAAGACTTTCAACTTAGCGGACATTATATTTATTTCTCTGGATGTGAAATATGAACTGAAGTAATTGCGTAAAAAAAGGATAAATTATATTTTTTGCGATGTAAACACACGCGTTAGCACTCGCGATGCTCATATGAAACGCCATCACGCACAATAATGCAGTTCTCCTTCAGAAAGGCCAAAAGCAGCTCATTTTATAGGTCAAAAAAAGTCAAAATAGGCTCAAAATTACCCAAAACTTGTGTTGCTTCATTTTCAATTGATCAGAAAATATTTGTTTTCCATTTTATAATGATAGTGAATAATCAATAGGGGAAACAAGGTCTTTTAGGTTTTAGCAAATGATTTGGTATCCAGAAAAATGCCAGATGGATAAAGTGTTTCCGGATGGCACTAACCTTATTTTCTTCACAGCACTAGAATGTCTCTGCAGAATAACAACTCTGAAAGCCAATAAAAGAGTTTGGTCTTGAGGAGTGTTCACTGTGGTTTGTTGAGTTTAACATTTGATGTGATCAGTTTGGATAACTACTTCCAGTGAAGTGATTTCCTCATTATAGATATGTAAGAGAGAAATATTGAATAAACATGTTTAATGTTGTTTAGGCTTTGAGTGTTCCACTTATTTGTCATGTGGTGTAAAACATGCATTGGTCCAGTCTCAGTCTCGGCCCTTCGGAGTCTTGGTCTTGTCTCAGTCTCGACACACTCTGCTATTGGTCTGGTTATGGTCTCAGTTTATGTGGTCTTGATCCCAACCCTAAGTTGAGGGGACAAAAGATGTGAAAGTTGTAAAAATGAAGAGAACTATATTTTTAATTTTCACGTAACTGAGTGAGCAATTATTTGTCATTGTGAACACACCTCCTGTCCCCACAATGATCACATTGATCATTCTATGGTTTGTAAGTCAGTTTTGTTACTATTTCTATTAAAGATTGCCTGGTTTAAACATGTGAGACGTGCAATTTACAGTTAATCCAAACTCTTTTGAATACTTAAATCATTCACTCTTTAATGACGTAATAAATACACATATATAAACTAAATAATAATTTAAATTGATCATTTGGGGCTCAATATTTTCGAAGCTCAATATTACAACCAATAAAGCCTTACATGTCAGAAATTATGTCTCTTTAATAATTGTGAACAGTTGCTACAGTTCATGAATAAACATTATTATTTTAAATGATATCTGATGTACATTGTAGCAGTTATTTTCTTTTCTGTAGTTTATTATTTGTTTTGTTAGGAGTTGCATGTAGGGTTTGCACTGGGGTTAAATAAAGGTAAGGGTTTGGTCTAAAGGTGTGACTAGGGACAGAGTTATGACATGCCTGTGAGAGATAAACATGTTGAAAACTTTTTGACATTCGGTTGGTTTAAGACGACTACCTGAGAAGTAGCTTAAAGTTTATAGGTGATTTGCTGTACATTTGTTGTAGGAAACAATTGGCCTCATTCACCAATATCTTTTTATGTTTTTGCTTAAATTTGGGTGAAGTGTTCACATGCAAAATAGTTTAACATTAAACAACTGTAGAACGGAAGGAAATCCAATAAACCAATGTGTTGAGCAAATATACATGCAAAAATATTGCCTAAAATGCTCTTCAGCTTTAAGTCATTACCTAAGAACAAATCTCAAATAAAACAACGTTGGTGAATGTCAGAATGTTCATGAAAACAGTGTAACCATGTTTTAAGAACAAATTTCTTCTTAAGAACAGTTGGTGAATGAGGTTCAATGTTATTCACCATAATTTACTTTTATTCATGAGACCTTTGGACTCGTCACGGAATTTCAGACCAGTGTCAATGCCCCTAAAGATATTCAATAGCACAGTGTCATGAATGGTTAACGTTTGCTAGGTTTTGGGTGGAGATTGTATTCAACTAACTTGATGGTCATCAACCGATACCAAGATGCAGTTGGTGGCATAACAGTTAGGGAGTTGGCCTTGTGATCGGAAAGTCACCAGTTCAAGTCCTGGATTGGTAAAGGTACAACCGAGGTACTCGTGAGCAGGATACCGTCCCAAAGCAGTACTCCTGGACGCTGCCAAAAGCTGAACATGGATTGGTCAAATGCAAGGGCCACATTTGTTTGTGATGCACTGTGTGCTTTGCTGTGGTGTGTTCACAATGACAAGTACTTGCTTACTCACTTAAGTGAGAACTAGAATGATAGTTCTCTTCATTTTTTTGACCTGCATCTCCTTCCGCACCTTTTGTCGTAGAGTCATCGTTCTTGCCTTCAAATGTTCAGCAGACAAATGCTATAGCATTTATAATCAGACCTTCCTGATAAAACACCTTAGATTTACCTTCAGAAATAACTAAATGGTTAAAGGTTAACACAAATAATAGTGGTTTTGTCAGTCAGTCATTATCTGAACCGCTTAATCCCTATTTGGGTCATGGCGGGGACTGGAGCCTATCTCAGGACTATGAGCACAAGGCGAGGACTGACCCCAGGCAGGTGCCAACACACTGCAGGGCGTATAGTGGTTTTGGTCCCTTCATTTTAAGTTATTGTTAAGCAATAATTATAAAGGGGTGTGCCCTGCAGTGTGTTGGTGTCTGCCCAGGGTTGTTCCCCGCCTTGCGCCCGTAAGTTCCCGGGATAGGCTCAGGTCCCCCCGCGACCCCAGTAGGGGTTAAGCGGTTCAGATAATGAATGCATGAATAATTATAAAGGGGGAAAATTTGAAACTTCCTTCCGCAACTTTGATATGCTCCCGCAACTTTTTTGTATCAAAATGCCTTAAAACACTGCAAATTTCAATGCAGTTTATTAGAAAAATTGCCATTGATCAGGAATTTTAAGCCGCAACATTCTCAAAAAAAGCCAGAGAAATTTTGGAGAGACTGTATAATAGTAAATATAATAAAACTGTTTACATAACAGTCCAAAAGCAACGCTTGTTTTATCCATATTTTAATCCATATTTTGGTCATAAGTGGGCACCAACATTAGGCAGAACTGTGCTTCTACTTTAGCTGATCAGGGGCACACTTACCAAAAGCATAGTTGCTAACTATGTTAGCAACTATGTTATGCTAACTATGTTAGCAACTAACATGGTGCTGCTAACAAAGTTAGCAAAACGTTAGCAACTAACATGTTACTAACATAGTTAGCAAAGCGTTAGCAACTAACATATTGTTGCTAATGTAGTTAGCAAAGCATTAGCAACTAACATATTGTTGCTAAAATAGTTAGCAATGCATTAGCAACTAACAGTGTTGCTAACATGGTTAACAATACATTAGCAACTATGCTTTTGGGAAATGCATCCAAGTTCCTGATGTGAGTTCACCGTTTAACAGCGAGGTCAGCTATAATTAGCAGAAACGTCTATAAATATTTGTCATTTCTCATTTTGCACTTTTGTGTAACTTGTGATCTTTTAAATGTAATTTACTAATAAACTTGACGACGACTTTTACTATGTGAAGCAGTAGTAATATATGGGGTTTGGATGCAGCCCTCATCTTATAAATCTGTTACATTTATATTCAAGAAAACATGACAGCAACTGTAATATCCTAATTTTGTTAAAGCCACAGCCCTGGTTACTACACTGACCCTGTGCTTTGCTCTCAAGTGTTTTTTTTTTTTTTTTTTACATGCAACGGTCATAAAAGAGCAATTTTTTATTCTGGGTCATTTAAGAAGTGCTGCTGCTATAATCTTGTTTGGATGTTTCGTAGTCACGTACCCATTTATGAATTGTACACCAATCTTATGATGACCTTTAGCCTGGTTTTGAAAGGAGACTGTGACCGGAGCATTTTAATATGATGTGGCTGTAATTTTTTTTGTTGGTCTTCCGCCTTTAAAGAGTTTGATAAGACTAATAAAACTTTATGAGTTTGAGCTTATGTGAAATGCTCTTTTTACTAAGTCAGTTACGTGAAAGTTCAACGCAAACAGAAATTAAATATATTACAGTAAATTGCATTGCGTGTTGTTGAAATAAACAGTATTTTTAATATACTGCTTATTTCAACAACATACATTGCAATATACTGTCCAATGTATATTTTTATGGAATGATAATTAAGATATTCATTAATAAAAATAAAAGACAATTTATAATAAGTTACGGCAGCACAGTGGGCAGCGCTGCCGCCTCACAGTGAGAACATCCTGGGTTCGATCCCTGGGTTAGCCGTAGGGCCTTTCTGTGTGGAGTTTGCAGGCTCTCCCAGTGTTTGCGTGGGTTTCCTCCCACAGTCCAAAGACAGGCAATATAGGTTAATTGGTGACTCTGCCCAGGGTTGGTCCTGGCTTGCACCTTTAAATTCCCGGGATAGGCTCCGGTCCCCCTCATGACCCCAGTTGGGATTAAGCATTTCGGGTAATGAATGAATATTTATTATGCCCTATATATAAAGGGCATAATACAGTATGACGGACATACTGTAATTATTGATAATTGCAATCTTTGGAAAATACACAAACTGCAACTAAACACAATATAATAAATATGCAATTTAATTAAAAAATTGTATTTCATTTATTTCAATAAATACATATATTACCAAGTAAGAGACATTCCCTTGACCCTGCTTTATGGAATAACCCGCCCGGGATGATCTGGTGACTGTGACATCACCATGTGTCGCCTGCACTCGCGCGGCACTGGATACGTTTTTGTAGCATTCCTTTGTGACCCCCTAGAGATCAAAACACTTTTTCCTTTCCCAATTTCCCAACTATCAACCGATCACTATGATTTGGAAAAGTTTCACACTTTTCTAACATTGTCTTAAAATTCTATGACTTCTATGACTTGCGGTTCAAGCTACTTTTTAGCTGAGGAAAAAAAATAAAATAAATAAAAAATAATAATAATAATAAAGAAACTTTGTGCTTGGACCCCTAAATAAAAAAGTTGCTATTATATCTATCTATCTATCTATCTATATATAAATATGTATATATGTGTGTGTGTGTATATAAAGAAATATGTTAATGTGTGTGCAAAATATGTCCAATATATTTGATAACATATTTATGTAATTGGATTAAAACATTTTTCTCTGATAAAAATACACACAGATATAAAATATAAATATATTGGGGGTTACTGTAAGTTACAGCTCTGTAAGAGGTTTGGCGGGAGAGGAAAGATAGAATTAAAGCAGCTGTACAGGGCATGAATCTCTTCTTTCTCCTGCAGTGTGTATGTTGTTACTGAAAGAGAGAGAGAGAGAAAAAAGCCCTCCATCGCCCTCATACTCGCAGCTTGTTTATGTTCAGGCCCGCTGCTTGTGCGCTCCGAATTACTGGAAACAATTTGGTCCTGGAAGGCCACGCGTAAACACAGAGGGGAGAAATTAGAGGGAGCACATGGCTTCAGCTCGGCCCGATCCACTCTGATTAACGGCCCGGGCCCGAATTTTGCAGCAGCTCCCTGCCCTGGACCACACCACTCGCCCTGTTTATTAATTTAGAGTGGAGGGAACGAGAAGGAAGAGGTGGGGGGCTTCGGGCCAGCTTTTGGAATTTCAGAATACATTTACATCACACGTATAACCAAGCCCATAATGAGCAAGTGAGCAAGTCTAAGGCAATAGTGGCTATAGTAAATAGGAAAAAACTTTCGAGAGGAAACCAAGACTCGGAAGAGAAACCCTATCGTCATCTGGACAAAACCGGATTGAGCTCATGTGTGCATGTGGAGAAATTTAAAACTTAACTTAGCATTTAGTTCAATATTTAAATTTGCATTTACTTAAAGTGCAAGAGGTTCGTGCTGCTTCCAGATGGTGAGATTTCTAATGAAACCGGGTGAAAGTACTTAGATCAGTTCTTTAAACCTGTAAAGCTAGACTTGAGTCAACAACTGGCGTTTAACCAAGTTAAAACCTCAACAAGCTAAGTTACACACCTTAACGAAACTGGGCAAATTAGTCAGAAAGAGTATTTATGCTGTCTTTTCCTCAAATTCAAACCATAAATATTGTGAAACATTAATGCTGATTCTTATAGAAATGTGTCAGAACACACAAAGCATCGCATTTGGTCAGTGTTTATGTCAGTGGCGATTTTAGGCTATTAATGAAAAATAATTAAGATTTTGTGAGGTAGCCAGTTCTCATACCTTAGATTTGCCAAAATTGCTTTTAGACATGGAATAAATGAAGACAGGCCCAAATGGAGCAGTGAAATCCTTGCACAAGTCGGATCCTCATCTGATTGGTCGGCGTGTCTGCGATTGCCTGATTGTCTTAATTCAAATGGGCATTTGAATGTACTGCAGACGTTACACAGCGCATCTCGGCGTTGTTGGTCTCAACGGCAAAATGTAAAGGTATGGCTAATGGAGTTAGAATTAATGAAAAGAACATATTAAAGTATAGGTACAATAGTCATGGTTCCTGTGGGCAATTATAAAAACCAACTTAATCCCATTTATTACACAGTCCATTTTTGTGCACAACTGGGAAATGTTACAGGAGGCCTATCATACCTAACCCACCAGTGCTATAAAGAAAAATAAGGTTAGTGCCAGGTGGAAACACTTCTTTATCCATTTGCAATCTATCTGGATATGGAACAAAACCATTTGATAATAAATCATGAAGAAATACTGAAATCTTGGCAATTTTTGAGACAATTTGGACTCATTTTGGCCTATAACTCATTTGTGACCCTACACGGCAAAACCAGTCGCTTGTCGCAATGGAGGACGCAATCCGAGAAAAACGACCGTTTATGTTGCGTGGGGTAAAATTTTGGATTTTTTGTTTTTAGTGTTGAAACAGTGGAAGGTCTATACTGTACTGTTGGGAATAAATTTAGCTGAAAAACTGACCCTTTCCATCCTAAAAACGTGACTTTCTTGTGATGAGGAATTCAATTCCAGCAGAATGTTAAAAGTTTCTGTTTTGACCGCTCTACTTCAATATTTACGGTAAATCCACTGGTTGACTAGCGTGAAGATATTTCTCCGGAATCCATCTTCGTCTCCCGAGTTCAGTTAACCTAACGCAGGTAGGCTATCCGTGTGGCTGTGAATGCAGCGTAGGCTACCGTAAATGCAAACGTAGCCGCGACCGCACCAAGCGTCTGTGAGTGCTACGGCGATAGTCAACTTCAAAGGCAGATTTCTCCGTTTCTCACTTGGCGTGACAGGAGAAACCCGACTCCTTTGAATGTTGATATCTCAGTCATATGTCGTCCCATTCATTCCATATAGGTATCGTTTTGAAGCTTGATTTATGCCCTTTCATGAATACTCAATAACTCAATTTTGAAAATTTGCGACAAGCGACTGGTTTTGCCGTGGATGGTGACATTTTTGACTGATTTCTGGGAGAGAAGTACATTTTTGTGCATGATGGCATTCCATATGAGAGTCGCACCACAATTAGCATTTGTAGGTTCTGTTCTTAGTAGTTAAAAATCATGATGACTGATAGAAAATATGCATAAAATCTGTGTTTTTAAGAACAGCTTTTGCTAGCAAATACATTTGAAGATTCATCATTACAAAAAAACAACTTTTTTGTCAATTTTGTCATAACTCGATTGATGAGTTCAGTTTTCTAATAACTGAATTTTTTTTTAGGTTTTTAACTTTCAGAACTCTCCTAAATTCACCTTTAAGGATTTTCGCTAGGAACCCAAATGGCAGTTTGTCCGTTGCGTAACAATCCGAAGCTGTTAAGTACCTGGCTTACCTGCACGTATGGGGAATTCCATTAGAGTTTGTCTTAATGCGTGGCCTGATGTGAAAGCCTGTGCGGAGTTTAAGCCTCTGGCAATAGAGGGAGTCTGACGTCTCCATAAATCTCGTCAAGTCAAACACAACACGGAGGCTGAAACAGCCGCTCGGCTGCACTTGCTTGCCACCTGATGAGTCAAAAAAACAGCTTTGCTCATACTTAAGATAGTTGTGGACAGTGTTTGCTCAATGCGAGTTATTTTTGCAAAGCTTGTTTACTTAACTGCAAAAATAACTCACTCTCGGGCCTTATGAGGATCATTAAAAATGAAATATTTATTAATTGCATGTTGTTTAAATTGTGAAATGATTTTCTTATATACAGTAAAACAGTTGCAGTGATGGACGGTGTTTAAATATAGAATTTAAAGAATTCATTCTGTAAATCTAAGGTGTTTCCTCTACTTTTGTTGAGCTTGTTTTCTTTCAGCTGTGCCACATACTGAGTTGCCCGAACACAAAGACATCCGCTCCACTGTACAAACTTATACAGCATAAATCAGAAGCCTGTAAGATGACAGCTTCAGAGTAAAGGTCATGGATATGAAGCTGTTTTCATTTAAACGTTCAACAGCATACAAAAGGAAAAACTGGCACGAGATGATAAAGTAATAAAGAAGTTTTTTTTTTTGAAAAACAGCTTAATATTATGGTCAAATTTACAGAAACTTGCTTTTAAACCTTCAAACTTGCTCAGATGCATTTATTTATTTTCTAAATTTTCATAGCAAAGTTCTGTGTCCTAAATTCAGAGACAGTTTCCCTGAGAGCAATTTGTGGTTAAGGGTCTTGCTCAGGGACCCAGTGGTGGCAGTGCCTATGATCAAACCTATGATCTGTTGGTCCAGAGGCAAGTATCCTAACCACTAGACCATGACCACACATCATTAAATTAAAAATAGACCAGTTGTATTTTTCCAAACTTTTAAATCTGAAGACTTCCAATATTTTTCCCTCTACAATAAAGTGATGTCTGCATCTTTGTGACAATTTATCTGTGAGGATCAAACCAAGGATTTCAGAGAAAAACATGAAAGATGGGAAGAACTGCCAATAACTTTACATTTAATAAACTAAACATCAAGCATGGATTAAGTCTAGTCCTAGACTAACTTTGAATTTGAATGGTAAATCTCCATTGGTATACAACTTAGTCCAAGACTAGACTTAATCCATGAGCAAGAAACCAGTCCTATGGGCCAATTACCCAGTTGAGGATTAAATCTAGTTCTAGACTAACTTTAATTTTGAATGGTAAATCTCCATTGGTGCTACAACTTAATCCAAGACTAGGCTTAATCCATGGGCAAGAAACCAGCCCATATAGAGATTTACCATTCAAACTCAAAGTTAGTCTAGACCTAGGCATAATCTACGACTGGGAAATTGGCCCCTATTAGTTTTAAATGTAAATTTGCCAAATCTTTTGTCTAGGATTTTTGTCTAATCAATTCAACATTCTTCAATTAAAACATCATTTTACACAAACATTTACAGTCATATTTCACTTTACACAAGTGTAATGTTTTCATTATAATGTCTATTTTTTGGCCAGGCGGTGATTTCTAAACGTATTGCCTGCGACGCAGTTCCTGTCGAACAATGACAGCTGCAAAACGGCATTATGATCACGACACACCTCAAGGCCTATCCAAACAACACATGAGACCTGTGAGAGGAGAAGAATACAAACACAATATGCGAGCCTCCGTCATTGTGGGGTGGGATTACGCAAAGCTGCAGTCAACAAGCTGCACTTCAACAACACTGACTTCACCCGAGATTGGGTGTCATTGGTGGTGAAAACAGATTGCTTTTCCGAATCCTCTCTCATTTAACATGGACACAAACAAGGACACAAACACATCTTGCAAGGTCCTTGTAAGGTCTAATCATTGATCAAAATCATCAAAATGATGATCAAAAACACGTTAACCCTAACCTTAAACTTAAACCTCAGTAACCAAAAGCAAACGCTGTAACCCACTACTGTAAATGAACAGTTATCTCCCGACAGCATTGAAATCTTTTTACGCTTAAGATTGGTTTCTTACTCATGGATTAAGCCTAGTCTTGGACTAAGTTATAGTACCAATGGAAATTCAGCATTCAAACTCAAAGCTAGTCTAATGTGATAATCAGCCCACTGCACCCAGACTTACGGGCTCCGAAAGAAGACCTTGGGCATGGAGAGAGAAACACTGACCGGTCGAATGAACATCTTGTAAGAACATCGTCACTCTTTTCTGCAAATAAAACCTTTAAAACTTCAAGAACTCTCCGCCTCATCACTGGCTCTTCATTCTCAAACCTGAGAATCCAACAGTGGCTTCCATTTGCCTCTGGATCAGAGATTCAGTTGATGAGATTACGTCACATCCACTAAAAACACAGTGAAAACAGAGTTGGATGCGTTCCATTTGCCACAGGAGAGTGTTATCAAAATGTTAACATTACCGCCATGTTTTTTCAGCAAGAAATAGACAATCGCCTTGTGATAAAAAGGCTAACACAGGTCTTATATTAACGCTAACACATCTACACTTTTTATCCGAATTTTCTGTCTCAAGTTGCTGATCCTGTTCACCTTTCTGTTCAGCTAATGAAGCAAATTATTTGTTTTTAGCAACATCGACCAGCCAATTTAGCATTGCTACTTAAAAAACAACACAACATGTGTATCGACTACAATAACACTGTGTTATGTACACCCCGGACCAAGTTAGACATAAACAACACAAAAGAGCTAAATAATTGAAAAAAAATCGCAGAATTTATTATTGTCTTTGCACTGAGCAGCCATCTTGGATTCTGAACTTGGGGTCCTCTGTGCTGCTCCGAGATATTCGGTCGGGTGCTGGAGAAAAGCAGTTTTCTCTCATCTCATTGGTTGCTTTCACGCTACTATGATAAAGCAGCAACTGGTCCAATAGAGAGGGAGGTGCTTGCGAAGCCAAAAGTTAATCATATATTTTTTCCTTTTATATTTGGGATCTAAAGTGAACGCCTCAAAGATCTACCGGTTGATCGCGAATGCCTCTGAACCAAGAAGTCATGAGTTCAAATCCTACCTCCAGCGCTACCACCACTGGGTTCCTGAGCAAGACCCTTAACCCCAATTTACTTACTCTCAGCAAAAAAGGTCCATGAAATTAGGAAAATGGAAGTCGCTTTGGATACGAGCGTCTGATAAATGCTTTAAACGCACATGAGGCTCTGACAAGCACCTAAAAGCCTGACTCCATGCTCTCGTAACACAAACACATGCGAAATAAACAGTACGCTGAATTAAGAAGAGAAAAGTGGTGTGATTTTGTGTTATATAATAAAACACAAACAAAACCAATGTTCTGTCAACAGTTAATTTTCTTTCATACGGCAATAAAGGCCAAGTTGACGGACGTGATCACGGATGAAAGACGCTTTACATATCAGAACAAACGTTACCTCGAAATGACATCAGGCACATTTATATGTAAATGCAGACACACAGGACAGATCATTCCTAAAGCATCTGCTAAGATAAATCTATAATCTAGTCAACGGATAATTGCTAATGTGCAGTTTATTAGTCTTGGCATATGCTCTAGTCTCTGCCCACATGAGTAAGAATGCCGTCTGTCAGAAAGCAGGAATGCAGACGACACTTTACAATGGGAACACGAAAGAGAGAAGACACCAGTGGGGTGGAAAAATGCAAGACCGGTGCCGTCAAAGGGTCACGACCTTGTCACGGCAAGGGTGTGAAGTGTTTGTTTGTGTGTATGTGTGAGTGCGTGTGCATGTGCTAACAAGAGAGGGAAAGTTCAACCTCCACTTCACCTTTTGATTAATTAACTTTGTTTTAGAGTTTTAAAGGTGCGAGTTGTTGCAACGGATTAAAGTTGTAACCAATAAAGTTTCTTTTTGTGTTTTCAGGACATAAAGACTCTTCTTGATGTTTATTTATTATTATGGAAATATTATCAATCACAATATTTTGTGATGCAAATAATTTGGAGAATTTGCTTGGTAGGCAAGTCATGAAATTACAGGACTTTTAAAACCACTAAGTAAAGAGATTTTGAAATTTTATTTGTGATTTTTGAGTTGATTTTTAAGCGATTATTTGTCATTGTGAACACACCACAGCACACAACAATGAAATCTGACCTCTTTATTTGATCTGTGAAGGAGCAGCGCCTTGGGGTACCTCAGAAGTACTTTTACCAGTGCAGGACTTCCGATCGTGGCGCGAACTCCCTAATCGTTACATTACAAACTGATCAGCCAACACATGACAGGGCACACACACTCACACGCCCATTCACACCTTACAAGGTCAATGTAGAGTCACCAGTTTACCTATATTGCATGCTTTTAGACTGCGGAAGGAAACTGCAGGAGGAAACCCACGCAAACACTTGGAGAGCATGAAAACTTCACACAGAAAGGCCCTACGGCCAACCCGGGGAACAACCCAGGACCTTCTCGCTGTGAGGCGGAAGTGCTAACCAGTGCGCCAACGTGCCGCCCATGTACAAACCCAAGAAGGAATTAATAAGATGTAATTTTAGTTTGTTTTCAGCTTAGCTTTGTTAAATATATTGTAAGTGCAGCAAACTGTAAAACCCGGATTGTCTATTGTACCAAAACGTGAGCTGACTATATCGATACATCCCTACTCATTGTTGGGTCAGGTGTCCGAAGTTGAAGGTTTCCAATTTCATAATTCACGCAGCAATTTGGCAAGGCACAGAAAATACTGTGTAATGACAACCAAGTCAGACGTATTAAAGGGTTTCCCTGCATTGTTCCTTCCTTGTGTGACCTGCTGCAGTGCTTAGTGTTGCTTCAGCCAACTCAAACGTTTCAGAGCCGTCAGCTTAAGTGTGTTTTATGGTAAAAGTGAACCAGTCAGACGGTGTGTGTGACTAAGGTTGTTTACAGCCCTAACCTGTCACAGGATCTGTTCTTGACACAAGCTCTGTATTTGGTGCAGTTTTGTCATTTTATCATCATTCTAAATGTGTCAGTTTAGATATTTTTTAAAAGGGCAAAAAAATATAAAATAACAAGACAAACATTTAAACATGTACACTATGTTAGTTGCTAATGTTACATGTAGTAATGTTACAATGTAGTGTACATTAGCAACTAACAGTGTACATTAGCAACTAACAGTGTACATCACTTTGTTATTTGCTAATATACACTATGTTAGTTGCTAATGTACACTATGTAAATTTTTGGTAAACGTATCCCAGATTAGGACTCATTGAGTGTATTGGTGGTTCTCTTTGTTTTGTGTGTGTTTTTGTTTCCCCAAGGGCCTTTTTAAAAACGAAATCCACTTTAAAATGTGTGTGTGTGTTTGCTTGGGGTTGAAACACAGCCTTGATGTGTCTATTTTCATGACCTCTAGCATAAGACTTGCACCAATATCAGCAGTTTAATCTGAGTTTAGTCTTTGACACAAGTGTAATGCTGAAGAATGGAATTAGGAGAAAATTCATATCTGCTTCATGTTCACATGGCAAAGCAAAAAAAATCATTTCACATTTTATAGGTGAATCTACCTTACTGAAGCACTCGCACAAAACCTGAAGTTGTAAATCTGTTTATAGGTAGCAGTGTGTTGGGTGACAGTTCTGACATATGACACAGTGTCATGTTTTCAAGAGCTTTGGGCCTCAATTAATCCGTCTCCCTCCCCCCGAAATGTTTTCATATGCATGTGTCCATGTTGTTCAAAACAATCCCTGTGAGACGAAATGTCGTGACAGCCTGTGATTACAAGTATACCGCATACACTGCCTTTCATAAGCTCATGGCGAATGACAAAACGTATGCTATTACTCCACGCACTTGTGTCAGACGTTGCTATGATATATCACAGTCGTGCCGAGACATGCTCATTCTCTCTTATTTCAGCCAAAGACTCAACGCTACAGTTACTATGTTTTATTTGACCTGTAAAAAAAAACCTGTTCACATTTTTGGCACTCACAACAGGGCGGCTGGGGTTACTCTGGTTATTACTCTTCATCCAGAGACATCTTCTGCTTCATTGGATCACTAGGAATCAATCAATCAATCAACCTGCCTAAGCTGTCTATTTATGTATTTATCTTTCTATAAATTGGTAACTGTTATTCTACGTGACATCAGATAATTATAAAGGGTGGTGTTGGTAGTGGCGGTATCACATTATATGAATCATAACTTAACCACCAGTTTTTCACACACACAAAGGCAGCGTGGTGCAAGAATAAAAATATTTAACTCACATCTTTGTCGTGCATTTATCTAATCTTTCCTCTTTGTTGAAACGGAGGGATTTGAACTTGAGAGGGATTTGAGCTTTTGTTATGGGTAGGAGCTTCACTCCGCAGTTCCAAAAACCCACATTCCAAATTCTTTAAATATTCCTGATATTAATGGCATTTTTCTATGATGACTGCAAGGCAGTTTGGAATAAAAGATGTCCTCAACCATGTTGATAAATGTGCCATTTTAAAGGTGAACGAGGATTAAATTTAACATCAGTTATGAGTTAGAAAAATGTATATGAATTATTGACATCCGCTTCGTGAACTGCGTTTAAGTCATTATCAAATTTTCCCCATCCTTGATTTTATTCAGCAATTACAAAACATTTGCAAATGGCAACTCTTGGATAGACATCCAAAGTTTGTTTTTTGATAATAACTAGTGACAACACAACTAATTAAGCTCTAAAAAGACATCGACTGTACAGGACCCTTTTCTGATGCATTTCAAAAATATATTTTGTGAAACACATATTTGATATAATTCCTTTGAGGCAAACGAGGAATTTTAAAAGCGTGATCTATTTTGAGCATGTCTATTTTCCCTCCACACCCCATTTTTCTTCGTCGTCACGCACATTATTTATTGCTTCTACATCTCACACACTAAACCATTATTTATGCATTAATGTAAGGTTAATGAGTTTTCGACTGCATAGTTACATAAACCTTCCCAAACACATCGCCATAACAAAACAGACGCGGCGCTGATGAACACACACACACACACACACACACACATACACACGAAAGAAAAATGTCTGGTAAACGCACGCCACCTGCTTGTCTTGCGCGAAATTCTTTGGAGAAGGTGCAAGTGCACAGGTAGATCAACACACACACCCTCACTCACACACATACAGGTGATCCGGGTTGTAGAAGTCGAGGTAAAAAAGAAAAAGAAAAAAGGAGACAAACAGTTGAACAGACGTTAGGTTCCTCAACCTTCTTTTATTCGAATCAGCAACCATATCCACTTATGAGCGCATTTTCTGTTTTGAAGTGCATTTTCGAGACTTATTTATTGTTATTCTGCGGGTTAAGGTTAAAAACTCTAGACCCCGCCTAAGTAGGCAGGTCTTAAGGTGTTGCCTATATTAGACCGCGTACTGCCTGTCTGTGTTAATATGTGCATTTGGGATTTGCACAGCTCTCTTCAAAGCTCTTCCTGGTCAATGTAAGAAGACTTACACTTCGGACTTTGTCCTCGCACTTCGGATGAAAGCGAAATATTGCACTATTAAGGAGATTTTTTTTGGAGGAAAGGAGGTTTAGAGCTGGACTCGTAAGGGAAGAATTTGCTTTGCAAAAAAAGAGAGCACAAAATCGGGAGTCAAAACTTTTTTGGGAGACACCATGAAGCTAGAGGTTCTCTGCGGTGGACATTACGACACCAAGCCGATGGAAATGTGCAGCGACGCGGAAGGCAGCATCCCTTCTTCCCCGCTGTCCGGTGAAGAGGAGCTGGGCTCGGATGGAGACTGCGTGGCGCACAGTCCTGCACCTGTTGCACCGGGAACGGAAGGCAAAAGCAAGCCGTACACCCGGAGACCCAAACCGCCTTATTCCTACATCGCGCTCATCGCCATGGCTATCCGAGACTCCAGCTCGGGACGTCTGACTTTGGCAGAAATCAACGACTACCTCATGAAAAAGTTCCCCTTCTTCAGGGGCTCGTACACCGGCTGGAGGAACTCGGTGCGCCACAATCTGTCCCTTAACGACTGCTTCTTAAAAGTGCTCCGAGATCCATCGCGCCCGTGGGGCAAAGACAACTACTGGATGCTGAATCCTCACAGCGAATACACTTTTGCCGATGGAGTTTTCCGGCGCAGGAGGAAACGCATCAACAAAAAGATCTCTAAAGACCAGGACGACGAACAAGAAGGAGGAGGACCACCAAAGATGGTGATGATGGAGAGGGGGTCCGAATCTATCCTCCCAAATTCTCCATCCAACACCAAATTCACCAGCTCCTTCGCCATCGACAGCATCCTCAGCAGACCTTTTAGGAAGCAGGAACACCTCAGGGTCCAGGACTTGGACCCTTCTTCGTTTTCTTCTTCTCCTTTTCCTACTTCTTCACCTTTACCTGCTCTGACCGGTATGGGATGGCCAGGGCGCGTCCCCGTCGTGCCCTACGTCATGCGCGTTCCACTGGTCAACGGGAACGCGTACGGGAACTCGTACGAGGACGCGCCCCTCCATATCACGGTTCCCCCGGTTTCTTCCCACATGAAAAGCGGGGGTTTCCATCCGTTCCAAATAGACTACCTGTTGTCGTAATGGGACCAGGCCCCTTGGGTAGGAAACGATGGCACTTTAAACGTACTGTACTTTGACTTATTGACTATACATTTCATCATCATCACCAGCAATTTGTTTTGTGGAGGGAATTTTAGGAAAGACTGGCATCATATGAAATGGTGTGCACGCACAGAGGATGAGGGTTCTTGTCCTGTAATTCCCCTCCTCCAGAGGTTCAACCTGCTGTTATTTTTGGTAATAGAGACTATTTATGATGTGCTAATGTGTTTTTCCCCTTTTTTGGCTTGTTGAAATGTTGCTGAAAAGGTGGGCGGTGGTCTTCAAAGAAACACGCCCCTTTTCTTGGTCTGTCATTCGTGAAAGTAAAGGACGATGACCAAGTTTTTTGGAGTCTGACAAAACAGGTCAGAGAACCGGAACTTTAAGTTGACTCTCGGCTCGCCTGAATGGGGAGAGTTCAACTGAGTCACAATGCGTAAACTGGACAGCACTGTCATTTTCTACTGAATGCATGCGATTTTGTACACTGAATAAAATTCTATTTCAACAACAGTGTTGCACGGGTGGTTGATTTGTTCTTGTTTCACATTGTAAATAGGTTCACTTGTCTGTTTCACCAGAGATCATAAAGATGACAACATTATCTTAATTTAAACTGAAGAACAAGATAACACTCAATATAAACTTGGGCAATTCAAGATTCTAACTTCCTTATTTGTCACACACGACATGTAGTGTGTAAGCCGAAATACAAATTAACAAACAGATTAGTTAAAGAAACATTAAAACTAAAATGTAAATATTTAGAGAAAATAAGGAGTTGTCCTAGAATGTGCATTGTTAGCTGTACAGTAAAAAGATCAACATTTCTCTATCAGGTTTCTGGTTATATTTCTCGAAGCTGCTAGAGAATATGCCTTTAAGAAAATGACACTTATTTAATGTCAAAGTGCAATCATCGTAACACTATAAACACATCTAACAGACGTAGAGGTGGACCAAAAGGTGGAGCCGAAGTGCGAGCTGTCCGCGGTCCTGAAGAAGAATTACTTTTAGCAAAATTACTCAGTGATGTTCTTAATATCGATAATCTTACCAGTATAGTTTAAAAGTTAAAATGTGAACGTTAATCTAGGACAACCCCCAAAATCCAGTGCAGACTTGACTAAAATACTGAAAAATAGTTTCACCACCACCATCATCATCAAATGTATTTTTTATTTCTATATATATTTATACATTTATTCTTATTAACACTCCACGATCACTACCTCCACGCAGAGAAATTCCCTGACAGGCTCAAATTAACACACTGTAATTATGCATCTTACTCGTTCTGGCAAACAGTTTACTTTTAATTAAAGTTGCTATACCTGTCCTAAACCGAGCAGTGATTCGAGGGAAAAAGATAAAATAAAACAAAAATCAGTCCGAGTAAAATCAACTACAAAGCACAAGAGTACAAATCACAAACTAAATTCTATATTTGTAGCCTTTATTTAAATGATGTTTCAAAGCCAGAAAAACATCACTTCTAAAAAAAGAAAATACAAAAGATTAAAAAGATTCTAGAATATAAAAGATTTAAACCATCTAAATGCTTAACATGCATTAAAAATATCAATTGATCATCGGCAATTTTTCTAATATTTTACCCAAATTAAGCAAATTTAATGCTAATTTTTCAAACTATATACTGCACCTCGGCACAGTCGGCAATAGAGAGACGTGTAGTTAAACTAATTAAAATAAGTTAAAATAATTTAATTCAGTGAAGAGTCTACTATGAAACACATCATATAAAAGCTCTTTTATAATATATTTTATTGTAAAATACCTTGTGGGACAAAAGTTGCTTCCACGAGGTTTTGGTTGTCACCAGTGAAGGTAAATCATATCAAATATTTTTTTTTTAACTAAAACCAGACAAAACATCAATCTGTCGTCTATATTTATAGAACCGTACATCATCAGTAATATGTTTACAATAATAAACATTGCTTCATGTGCATAGTTCTTGTACATATTTGGTGTAATATTAAAACATGCTATTAAACACTATAATACTGTACACCTTGTTAACCTTTTAGGAGCCTTACAGGTGATTGTGACGCGGTTCTGTGCGCAGGTGAGGGTTGTTCTCGCACAACGAAGAGACAATGCTGCAGCCTGCAGGTAGCAACGCAAAGCACCTTTTACCCGAGAAAACACACGGGATACGGTCCCACACGCAATCACACACATCCACACACGGGATGAATTTGAACACCCCTTCTGATTCCATTTCACGGCGATCAGCAGACTTACTCGTCCTCTATATATCCTAAATATACCAACCATAAAATTATAAAGATAGAAATTAGATAGATAATATGCAGTTATCAGCACTCAGAAGGTCTTAAATATTATTGTATTACATGTTATTCATGTTATGCAAAAATTACACGTTAAGGCAACTAATGTCAAAGCTATACAACGTTAAACCTCTATAGACCTGTATAAATAATAAATAAAGTCTATTATCATTTCTAAATATTTTCTTTAAATTAAACAAAATAATAATGAAGTAACAGTTTATATGTGATGCTAATTTGTTTACTTTATTTGTGTTTTTATTTAATGTTTATATTATTTTTATTCACATTTAATTAATTTAATTTGTATTTTTATTCTATTTTAGTTAATTCAAAATTCATTTGTTTCTAAGAAATTTAAAATATGTAATTTTAGGTGTCTATAATGAAACAATTAAAATTCACCAACAAATCTCAGTTCACGTCACTTAATTCCAGCAACATTTTTCCCAGTTTTTGCATATTAATTATTTAGAGCAGTAACTCAACGCATTTTATGGATAACAGAGTTTTAATCTGTTATTATTAAATGAGTTAACTTATTTGTTTGTTAATTTGATCGAGGATAAACCCCGGGGTGCTCGGTGAGGCTCGGTGAGGGGAAACGTCACTCAGGCGCCTCTGAGCTTCACTCGTGTTTTTTCTTCACCACGGCGAGTTTCCCTGAGAGCGGACGCAGACGTATTTAGCTATTCACTATTTATATTTTCTGTCTAGAACTACAAATATCCGATCCGTCCCAAAACTCACACACACATGCTCCACACATACACATACACACCCACACGTCTTGCTATCTTTCTGAGGTCCTGCTTCACTTGTATAATTTCTACATAATTACAGGATTACTAGATGCAAATAATGCCAGAGTTATGGTTGCATGTACACCTTATAAAACAAAAATGTTTTCGCTTTTTAAAATTAAACCAGGAACGTTTCTATAAACACATTTTGATCACTAATTCTCAAATACAAACATGTCCTCGTAAACCCACAGTTATCTGGTAAATGTCACGTTTTTCTATCGTTGTGAGGACAATCAGAGCCTTATAATAACCCCCAAAGTGTACAAACACACACATCCTTGTACTTATGTAGTAGTGAGGACCTCCATACATAAGTACATAAGTACTTATGTACTTATGTAGTAGTGAGGACCTCCATTGACTTCTATATTACTGTATATAAATAATACTACACCTAACCCTAAACATAACCCTAACCATAACCTCAGTAACCAAAAGCTAATCTTTGTACACTTTTGCAAATAAACTTGCAGTTTAAAGAAGTGAGGACCACTAAAAAAGTCCTCACTTCCCAAAAATGTCCTCACTCTGCTGGTTAAAAACTCATTTTGGTTCTCACTAAGTAGCAAGTACAAGAACATCTCCCCCTTAATGAAGAATAGGGTTTGATTTACATAATTAACTCTTAAGCTCAGTAAACAAAATATTTTTATAAAACATGAAACCTTTCTTTTTACACATTTTAAGATGACCAGATCCTCGCATAGCCACAAAATTCTGTTAAATCTCGTGTTTTTCTTTCAATTTGAGGACAGCAATGTCCTCATAAAAACCCCAACACACACACACACACGACCCGAGCAGAAAGTAAAAGCGCGCAACACTCCCTTTTAAGATAAACGTGGTCGCAGTCCTCAGGAGTGTCCACACGCTTCTGTCCAATTTTAGCTAAAAGGGGTCACCAAAAATAGTCGAAGACCCCAGCATCTCTGCTGCAACAATGCGGCCTCACACGGTGAGCACATGGAGTTAAACTTTCAAAGCTTTTCCAGAATCTCTCTTTAGCGCTGAGCGCAGTTTCCTTCAAGCCACTGGCGCATCCTGAGCGCAGCAGGGTTCGTAGTTTTGATGTTGCCGGAAATTCTCTGGATATTATGTTCTTTACCTTTATTGTTATGACGAGAGTTGATTTTATCTCCACATCCTTTAAGGCTTGTCTTTGATAAAGGACACGGCCGCAACTTGCGCGTAAAGAACCCTGGCGTAAAATGCCTTTGAAATGAGAGCTGGGGTTCATGTTTTACGCGTTTCCAGGCACAGTGACCATAATACATTGGTAACACTGGTTTTATACTGTATTGTACTATTTAATTTTAATTAAATCAATATATTTATGTACATATTACAAGGTAATACATTGGGTTAAAAATATTATATAGACTACTATATAATATATGCTGTATATTATACTATTATATAAATTGTATAGAACATTCTAGTGTATTATAAAATAATAATAATAATAATAATAATAATAATAATAATAATAATAATAATAATAATAATTCTTTTGGTGGAGTTGTAGTCTATTGGTCCCCACAGCTCATTAAGCTCACTTTTCACAATTAATTAGAGCAGGTCTCCTGGGATCGCAGCCCGGGACGGTAAAGTGAGACTGCGCTGTGTGTGGTATGCAGGCCGCGTCGGAGTGCTTGATGGAAAAAGCCTGCTTCCACTCATGTCAAAGCCATTTATCCCGAACAGCCCTTCGCAAGCATATACACATAGCAAGACACGTTTTTTCTCTCTCTCGCCCACCCGCTTCTTTCTGGGGGGAGAAGATGCTCGGGCGAAGCCGCTATCAGTGCTATTAGTGTTCTGACTTTTTGTGTAAATCGTCACAGCCCTTACAGAGCACTCCAGTTTTACTGATGAAAAGAGGACTTCGGTGGCAGGTCGGTCAAAGTGTCAAAAGTGTCTTTAAAAGAAAGCAAAAAGGACAACGTGCTTCCACAAACAATAGAAAAACCTGATTAATTATATCCCAAATAACCCCATATCATTTAAAGAAATTTAAAGATTACATAAATGGGCGTTTAATTACGAATGTTTTTTTTTTTTTTTTTAACTCCCACAATATTCAAAACTAGTCAAATCTCACAGGCCCCATAACGCCATATTTATATATAAACAATGTAAATTAAACATGATTCATAAATTGCAACCTAACAAAGATGTGCTCAGAATTTCCAAACCAACATTTCTAAGTTATAGTGGTGCTTTAATAACAATTAGAAATACTTCTCGAAACCACACACTCAAGCCAAGGAACTTTTGGAAAACTTTACTTTTAAGACTTTTCGTCCAGCCATGTTGCCAGAACCATCACCAGACGGGGGCATTTAATTCCGCAGTGCGTGGGTTCGGTAGAGAACCCCGTCATTTTTGGCGTGTGCCAGTGTTGACTAGCCCGTCAAGCCCGGCGTGATAAATGGCGTTATTGCGTGTATTAAGACTGTCGAAGGGAGGAGAGGAAGGAGGGGGGAGAGCCTCTGTAGAACTTCTAAGCTAGACTGATAGCCAGATGTGGGCCAGTCATGGAAAAGGAGAAAAAGGAGCTGGGTCTGTACAGTCCGAGGGCGATTTCTTGGAAGGTTTAGTAAGGATCTTAGGGGCAGAGAGGAAGATTTACGAATTGATGGTGGTCGCGTTTTGTTTGGCTACGCTGTAGGGCCCCAGACGTGAGTTTCCCCTGTCTTGCTAAGGATTTGGGACCTCATATGGCCACCAGGACACTGAGGACGAGTCGTTGTCGCCACTGGCGTGGAGTAAAAGCTGTGTCCGGTGCGTAAAAGCCGGCTCCTATTTTTATTTTTAGGCTCATACCCGCGGTATTAAACATCTTAAGAGAAGCACTTTGAGTTTGTTTTGTCGCACAGAGGACTTTCGGATAGGATTGAACCAAAATCTATCTTTCTGGTTTTTGAAAAAAATTCCCTATCTCCACAATTTTGGACGACCAAAAATGACGACCGAAACTTCACAGCAGCAGCTGGATCCTCCGCCTCCACCGCCTCTCAGATCCCGAGTCGGTGTCTGGTTCCATGCGCATCTCCTCCACCAGCTCTCAAACGGTACTGGAGGGCCAGATTCTGCAGTCGGCACCAAAGGGAAAAAGTCAAATTCGGGCATGAGGCGCCCAGAAAAGCCGCCCTACTCTTACATCGCCCTGATCGTGATGGCGATTCAAAGCTCTCCAAGCAAAAGACTGACGCTTAGTGAGATTTACCAGTTCCTCCAAGCCCGCTTCCCGTTTTTCCGAGGCTCATACCAAGGCTGGAAAGAACTCAGTCAGAACCCTGGCAATCTCTAAACAGAGTGCTTCATCAAGCTCTAAGGGCCTCAGACGTCCGGAATGAGGTCACCTATTGGACCATCGACCCGGGCAGTGAGTTTATGTTCGAAGAAGGCTCGTTTCGTCGTAGACCGAGGGGGTTTTCGAAGAAATGCCAAGCTCTGAAGCCCATGTACCGTATGATGAATGGCATCGGTTTCGGCGCGTCTATGTTGCCCCAAAATTTCGATTTCCAGTCACCGTCCGCGTCTCTGGCGTGCCACGCAAACGGATACAACCTGGACATGATGGCCAACGCCGTGCCCGAAAGTGAATTACACGAAAGGTCTTAGGGCACCCCATCATATGCCACACACATGTCACCAGGCCGGGTTCAGCATTACACTTGACCACGGCATGCAGGTGTGGACGCAAATCTGTACATAAAAACAATAAATTGCCTTCTTGACAATTTTAAGAAAACATGACTGTTTAAGGAGCAGAGTAAAGGGAAAGTTACTTATACAGTAGGCAAGGGAGGAGGCTGCGGTTGGCCTTGACCTGCTTATCACAGAACATTTCTGTTTTCAACTCTATCTAGTCAGTTATTTTCCACAGCAATATGTATAACTTTCCATTACATTTCTACCCCTTTTGATTATATTAATCATGCGCCAGTTTAGGTCAGAGCTTAACGCAGAACTGATCGCTGAGTCTTCATTAAAGCCACAGCAAAATCAACATATTTTTGCACGTACAGGCCAGTGTCAGAAAAATACTGAATATCCATATATAACTTTAATTTAACTGTACACAGGTAACTTCCAGCAGCAAGTGGGCGGATAACAGCAGCAGCAGCCCCTTGCATTCTCCCCCGGCTATGAGCGGTTCCTTGGAGTGTCACTCCCCCTACGCGGGACATTGGGCATCGTCCGGAGTCTCTCCCTACATTAAGCAACAATCTCTGGCTTCCAGCAGCCCGACTTCGTCCGCTTTACACTCAAGCATGTCTCATATTCACTGCCGTTAAACTTATCTCTCTGCACCACAGGCAGGGACTCATGCGACATCTCAGGTACATTTTTACTAATCTAAGTTCGTGCTCCACCTTACCTCATAATAATACTTAGTTATACTGTAATGCCAGATTTAGAATTCTTATTTTATTTGATTGACCTATTATTGAATTATGTTAGGCAGATTTTTCTAGTAGGCTAAAGTTACTCTTTACGCACATCTATGCCGGCATATCCACATAGTAGCAGTAAATGTACCAATCTATGAGACATGTACACTTCATGTTGTAGTTAATTCAATTGTATCTTAATTTCATTGCAAATTTAAATACACTTACTAAATGTAAACGTTTTTTTTTTTTTTTACCGAGCGCATACGATAGCTTGCTTGCTTTATAGGATTGAAATTAAGGTATTATTACATTTTTAACCTAAACAGCATTTACAGTTCCAGGCCGATTTACCTTATTTAACAAATTTGTGCATGCAAAAAATATATGCCTGTATTCGAGACAGTAGTTTTAACAAATATTTCATTCTTGTTATATAATTGCTATTCAATAAAAATATAAATCTAATATATATATATATATATATATATATATATATATATATATATATATATATATATATATATATATATTATATGTGTGTATATATATATATATATATATATATACACATATATATATATACACACACACACACATATATATATATATATACACACACATATAATATATATATATATATATATATATATATATATATATATATATATATATATATATATATATATATATATATATATACACACACACATAATATATATGTATATATATATATATATATTTATATAAATCCAAAGGCCTAGATTGCTATGGTCACGTAGGCCTGTGTATGTCTATCGAAGGAAATACGTTGACTGAATTCCAGAACACAGGCACTACTCAAAATTATATAAATAAAAATGTATTAACCTGACTACTCAGCTTCCACTGAAAGAGTTTAGTATTTTAAAATATTAAAATCTAAAAGTAATATGTAAGTTATAAAGCAAGCAATGGTAATATAACAATATTTCTAAAAAGTATTAACGGACTTCATTTTGTGATATTTTCAAAACACTATCAAATAATAAAAACGTCGGTAGCCCAAACTATAAATGGACCATCTGTGCCCCTGTTTGGGATTATTATGAACAGCGTTCCTGCCGTCATTTCTTAACCCCGTTCTTCAGGGTTAAGAAAACACCGTTGTCTTTGCCGGCAGATTGGGGATGAAAACTCTACACCACTGCAGGCTGGAGAGGATTTTATACCCCTGGGGGAGAAGCTACAGGAAGCTTAAGGCCCTGTTAAACTTAATGTGAGGGCTATTTTAACTATTTAGATACACAGGCGATGCTCTGTAGTCTCGGGTCTTTTTCTTCCAGGTCTTAATGCCGAATAAGAGCTGCCAATCACCTGGAATGTTGTTTCTGAAAACGAGGTCCTGTAATTCCCCGCCATGCAGCGTGAAACAAAACACACCGAGCACTGAACCATCACATCTGCCCCGAACTTTAAACAGCCTCCAACATGGCCTCCGCGCATCATCCGGCAGAGTGAAGGAGGAATGCAAAAGTCATATGTATTCAAATGCTTACTCGTGCACGAACAGTACATATTTAAATTGACCGATCGATTGTAAGTGCAGGGCAATCACACTCGTAAACGTTCTTAAACGCTTCTTAAATGTTTTAGTATTGCAAAGCTCATTTGTATTTCAAATACTCAAAAATAATATTCACGTTGACCGTCAGGTGAGCTGATTATCTGTAATTGCAAGTCAATCAAAAAATGAGAGGTTCTTATAAGGTTTTTAAGGTTCCTAAATGATGCCTGTGGTACAAAGAAGTGGGTGGGGGCAGGAGGAAAAAGGTTCTTCAAAGGGGTTCCTGTACAAGGTCTTAGAAAAAGAAGGTTCCTTCAAAAGGCGATTAAAAAGTTCTTGTATAGCGTTGTTCTAAAGAACATATTTCGAGCTGTTTAATTTTAAGATTAAGATTTTAAGACAGCAATTAGGTAAAAATAGCAAATAAAATGTCAAATGTCCTGTTGAAGCCATGTTAAGTGGGAATGTTTAATCAATAATAATCAGCAATAACATTACACTGAAAATTATTGATTGAAAAAGAGCAACAGGTATAACGAGCTGGTTTCTTGCTCATGGATTAGGCCCCATCTTGGACTAAGCTGTTGTACTAATATAGATTTAACATTCAAAATCTAAGCTAGTCTAGGACTAGGCTTAATCCTCGACTGGGAAATTGGCCCAACATGTATTAAAAGTTTACAACAAGGTATTAAAATAGAAACACTTTTTTTATTAACACTTCTCACGTTTTCTTTGCAGTGGGAATACCTCGATATCAATCGCATTCTTCGCCAGTGTGCGACAGGAAAGACTTTGTGTTGAACTTTAATGGCATCACCTCGTTTCACCCGACGGCCGGAGGCTCGTATTATCACCACCAACTTCACCATCAGGGCGTGTGTCAGGACGTGAAACCCTGTGTGATGTAGTCACAACTAGATTTGCAACGAAATAAATAATCCAGGCGGGATGGACGTGGACTGCACCAAAAGCAAGTCAGAAGATGTGAGGACAAAGTGGCATTAACATTTACAAAATGCCGCAATCATTCCACGATGGACTGGAGCTGCTGGTTTCCAACTTTAAATTATGACAAAACATCGGGCTGGAGAAGAACTTTAGGCCTTTTAGGATTTTTGGTATCTTTTAATGCACTCTTTATGAACAGTTCTGTGATCTTTTTTTCGCACATGCACAGCCTCGGAGCATCAATGGCATAGGTAGACCGCATTAACCACAAATTCTGACCAGATCGTATACCTTTAATTTTGTAAAATTCATCACGTCTCTGTATGGATAAATAATGTTGTTTCAAGAAAGATGCGTTAAAGTTAAAGCGTGGTAGCAGAACTAAACTATAGACCATCGCACCAGCAGATAAGTATTAAAAATCAAACCATTAAGAAAAGAAGTATGCAGATAAACTACTAATATAAATGGTTCATTGAGGTGATGTCATCGAAGAGCACTTTTTTGGACCACAAGACTGAACAGACTATTATTACAATTTTAATTATTTAAAGATTTTTCTCAGTTAAAACTAGCCATCTTCATGGAGCACTAGTATATTAAAAATGCTTTGTTTAAGGAGTAGACAGTATATTGCTTAACCAGACATAGCTTGTCACAAACCCTCATGGGCATAACGTGTTATTCGTCTATATTTTTTTAGCACTTATCTTTTTTTAAAGCCAGATTCACCTAAATTACGACACTAAGATGATGGAAAGAGGGCAAACCTGCCATTTAGCCAACAGTACTCTTGGATACTTGACAATAATTTGCCTATCACTTCACTCTTTGTGTATGGGTTTGAGTTCTAAATGTAAAAACAAAATGCACATACCAGCAACTGTAAAAACATAATAAATGACTGCACTTATTTTAGCCCAGCAACGCAGTAAATCACCGTGTTAATACGGTAGTGTTATGCTTACTTTTAACACTGGAGATTTCACGACGCGACTGAAAAAAATGCATTTATGTACAGTTCAATAAAGAAAATATATCCCCAAAAACAAGTCACGTGCGTATACACTATATTTAATTGTGGAGGATGTTTGGACACGCATGCAGACAAACCGATAGAATTCTCAAAGCCTTAAAAAGGATGTTAAACTTCAAACATCCACACTGAACAAAAACTCGCGCAGGAAAATAAGCAGGAAACTGCAGGATTTCACCTTCAAGTTCTCAGTGCTTGGTAAACCCTTTTGAGCAAATCAAACTGATGTACTTCAACTTCATAACAGCTTTTAGAGATTTCATTTACTGTTATAATATAAACAATTCATCTCTCCAAAAAGATTTCTGCCGTCAAGTGATTGCAAACAATCTATCAAAAAGAACAAACAAGAACAAAACTAGAATTTCTTCATGCTTTTGGATGTTGATTTGTGCTATCCGTTTATTTTTTAAAACGTTTTTGGTAAATTTCTCCAAGACTAAAATCAATGGCAACTAAAATAAATTACTATAATACATGCCTTTTACAAAAAGTACGGTTTTCTATTTTGTAAATGTATCTTTAATTCAGGTGTTCTTTCAGTAAAAAAATACTTACCATGTTTAAATAACTGTTAGATTTGCGCACTGCGTTTAACTAAATTTAGAAGCACAACAACACATTATTATATTATTATTATTATTGTATTATTATTATTATTATTATTATTATTATTATTATTATTATTATTTTATCAACCAACTAAATTTATTGTTGAGTTTCACAGGCCGAAACTAAAGCTTTATTTCTGCCTCATTCGTGGTCATGTGGAGCCTCCTACTGACCAAGTCTCGCTTTAACCTCACCGTGGCATCAATGTAGATTTACACTGGCTTATTATATTTTAATATTTTATTTAGTATATAGTATGCGATTAATATTTAATTCAAATATTTTATGACCAAAGTTAAATGTAATACTGCTCAATGATGATGATGATCATCATCATCTTCACCATCAACACCTTCGTAGTCCACCAAAAACACATTGTTAGTTATATGATTTGTAAGCATTGCGGTAAAATATTCCTGTCAAAATTTACAAGTAAATACACAATAGGTAAGACGTATTTATGTTAGTATTATATTATTTTATAGCTATTTTTAAAGAGCTTGGAAACGTGCTCGTTTAAAAAATATCCTTCGTTTTCTACTCAGTTTTCATACAGTTTCTGTTTTCTTTTTAATGACAGTTCTAAAGTTAATGAGATAAAGTCGTTCGGAAATCTGCGATAGATGCCTGCTGAGGCATGCCAGAGTGGAGGTGTGAGAATTATGTATTACTTTGACAAGAAAATGTGGAGAGCCTTCAAACATCCTTAAAAAATAGTTCGCACACTGAAAAGGTAACTGTGATGAGTAAACAATAAGTCAAATTTCCTAATGTACTTAAACCTGGAAGCACTTAGTCTCCAATCTTAACCTGCGTCCTGAATTTATTCTTGGGTTATTCTAACGGGATTAATCTGGTCGATATGTGGAAATTCTAGCGCGTTGCGTTGCGACATTTGCGTGTATCAAAAACAGTGTACACATGCAGCAAGTAGATCTAAGAGACACCTTTTAAATTGTCAAAGAGAAACGCGTCAGCAGATGCAAGACAATTGTATTGCGAGGGTTCAAATGTAAATGTGGCAAGAACATTGACGAGGCTGGACCTCAAAGCTTAATTTCCTTAATTTTTAATGTTGTATATAAAAATTATTTTATCATACAAACAAGCTTAAGTTAAATATCGCATTCTGCCAAAGCTTGTGGCGACCGAGATGTGGAAAGTAATCCTGTTGGTGCAAGAAATGAAATTAAGAAGTATAAATTGCATACATGTAGGTCAAAATGCACTTACTTCCTAGCTCTGTCCTCGAGCAGAAACCGGAGTTCAGAAAAGAGAAAATCCACGCAGCATTTGATGTACTCCGTCAAAAGACATATTTAGACCTCTGTGACCGTGTGCACACTTTAAAATAATTACATTTAATTAAAACAAAACTTGTACTTATTCCATTTTTACATTATGGTGTATTTAAAAGTACACATACAAAAACAAAGAATAATCTCTTTTAGCTCGGTGGGTGATGCAGTGATGACAGACCTCACAGCATTTTTACAGAAATACACACTTCATATTGCACATACTTTTACCATCATTGAGCAGCAAAATATTTTATCTATATAAATCTGTTCCTTTCACAGTGCATCACCATTTATGCATTGCCCTTCACTTTTGCAATGGTGTGTGTGTTTGCAACCCCCCAAATATCCAAACATACCCTGACAAGCTGCAGAAATTGCCAAAATGAAGGTGTCATGTACCCTTAGGCCATTTGGACAACTCTTCACTCTTAGTGCATTTCTAAAGGAGCCCTGACAATTGCTTATTATCAGAATCTTCAGTGCTGAGGGCCTTCAAGTGTTTCTTAGGTTCAAGATGCCACGAGAATGCTGAAGAATAAATCTAAAAGGGCGTTCTACAGTACCTCTTACATGATGAATCACTCTAAATGCATGTTAGCCAGTTTGCAATTAGGATGTTTAACTGTTTGCGGGCTAAATTAAGCACTAGCACAGTGAATCATTTCAAAAATAAACATTAAACCTCTATTTTTCATTAGGAACTACATGGCTCATATGTGCAGTAAGACATTTTTTTCGCTTGGTCACCTCAAAGATGTCAATGCAGATAATGCCTCTAAACAACAAAAATAAGTTAACATATATAAACAAAATAAATAAAGACAAAACATTTAAGTTTAGATTCAGTGAATATACTCCTTTAAATACATTTCACATTGGCTTAAAACACGTCTTCGTATTATAAATCCTTTAGCGGCCTCTGCTGGTAGTTCATGAATTTTGTAGGAAAGTTATATCACCCGGGCCATGTGCAAAAGGAGATTAAGCTACATAAAGTTACTTAAAATTACACCAATTAACTTTTAATTCTGAATGGTTTCAATTAGAGAAGAAACATCCAAACTTGATTCCTCTCTACAGACAGCTCGTTACTTCTTTTACTTCACAGCTCGTAATCTTTAATTACACTAGAGAACTCTGCTGCACCAGCTGCTCTCTCCTCTATTTTCTCACTCTTCACTGCTGAAGCAGAAAGCATGGAGTGGCATTTCACACCTCGGGCTTTTTCATGCGTCACCATTTCATTCTATAAAATCCATCACTACCGTAACTAGGTGTGGGAACCGGGACCTTTTCACGCATCGCTTATCTGAAAATCTCTTGATAATAAATTAGAATCAATCAAACAGTGTAAATAAATAAATAGACTGTTGAAGTTGCAATGGCTTTTCGGTAGCTAGAGTAATATAACAAATCACCACTAGATGGAGCCACAGGAAACGTAATACATTAACGCCTCAAAAACACA
This sequence comes from Distichodus sexfasciatus, assembly GCA_032718565.1. NCBI lineage: Eukaryota > Metazoa > Chordata > Actinopteri > Characiformes > Distichodontidae > Distichodus > Distichodus sexfasciatus. Next base: position 56,379 of record JAVGVS010000919.1, read on the forward strand.
TTGAGGGATAAAAAATAAGGGATACTCAATATCTAATGCAACATTTTATGACATCTCTAACTGTAACCCATTCAACAAGACTTAAGCTTGTATATGAAGCATGTTTTCATTTGCAAGTTATATTTTGAGATAATTAGGGCTGGTAGCAACATTCAAGATGTAAACTTCATGGTTTAATGGAATACAAATATGATGACACAGAGGCCAAATTCTCTCCTCTCACTTAGGCTTTTTTCTGTGCATGGTTTCAAGGAAACTGCATTGACTGTTTAACACGGCCACACATACTTTCACGAAAGACAATCAGTTTGGAGGCAAGTACATTTTTCAAGTGTATTTTTGACAGTAAAAATTCACTGTGCAGTGCCACTGCACACTGTAAAAATAATTTAATCAATTAGTTATGTTATTATACTTCAACTTAAAACAATAGTTTATTCAAATTTACTTCTATGAGTTTTCAATGTTACAACTCAGTTCACAGAAATGAAAAAAAATGAAAATGCCAGATTTGGTAATTATTTGGTGTTTCTCCGTACTTTATATTATTGCTATGAGCAAGCCGCCTTGCTTCAAAATTCGTAAATGTTTTCTAACAAAGCCAAATGCTGCCGTCCTTTCCAAATCCGTCGCTAGAGGTCAATATTTGATAACAAATCTCATGCACCTCGGTTTAACTTTAGTTTAAGGAACTGCAACTTGGACAATTATTTCAATATAACAAAATCAGGCAACAAATGCTCTAGTATGGTGTATGGTGAAACAAGGGCTACTAAAGGTTGTTTTTTTAACTACACTGTTCTTTACCAGACATTAAAATTGCAAAATGTAAAAGAACTCATTAAGATAAAAACAAGTATCTGTAAGTAATCAAAAACATTGCTTGGAACCCCATATTTGCCCGTATGTACTTATTTGCCAGAAATATTTGATGTTTATCTACCAATCTTGGAGGTGTCTTTCACAAAACACATCATTACACAAATTGAGGAAGTGAGAATGTCCCTATATTTGCATCAGAGCATCAAATTCAACATTTATCAACAACAACACACCAGTAGCTTGATGAAGACAATGTCTCAAAATTAATCTAAAATAAGGCTTTCCAAGCAACTTAATAAAGATCTGAACATTGAAAATCAAAGTGAATCCAGACAGCAGATGAGTCCTGAAAACCAATAAAATTGACAAAAACAAGTTTGGTGACTTTGCAAAAAGGCAAAGTAAAACTTCAAAATGACTGAAAGGGGTAAAGTCACTCTGGGTAATCAGAAGGGAAAAAATCCCTCCTATACATTATAAGACACAAGCATTTTGGAGCCATTTACTTTGATGTGAATAACTAGAACAACCTCTACTACACAACAGCAATCAAAAATATACTACATAAAATACAACGTACAGTACCTCAGTAAAAAATCCTAAAGGCTCAAAAAACCACCTCATTTGCCCTAAAAGTTGCCATATTGAACATTACTGATAATCTGAGTCTTAAATGTGCTATGCAAACAAGAAAATCCTTTGATATATCCATTAGACCTTTGACTCGAAGATGCAATTTATAGCTTGGATGCAAACTTACCTTGTCTTAGAGTGAGATGGGCTGATAAAACTGGAAGTGCTCCTCCGCTGGAAACTTCATAGCTATATGTTAAGCCTTCTTCAGTTCCATCAGCTCCTCATGTTGCTTCAACCAGTCTTCGCTCATATAGTTTCTAAAAATTATAATGAACTTAATGTTCAGTGTTACTACATGTTGCACCGGGGCCATGGGGAAATGCTGTCTCATCACACTTTGTACTTGTATAAAGCAACTGATGACAATAAAGTAGCTTGAACCTTATCCAGACTGTGAAGTTGAAGACTTTTTAGGCGTTCAGATGATGAAATATTTTGGCTAAATATGCGATACAGCAGTGGTTCCTAATCCTGGTCCACACAACACAGTGGTCTGAAAAGATTCAGCCACAGCACACCTGATACAACTAATCAGCTAATTACCAATGTAGGACTGGATGTGCTGGTGCAGGAAAATACCAAATCTGTTCCTTGTGTTGTGAAGACTTGGGTTCAGACGCACTACATCACCTTTTGGATGACAACCACTTGGATAATAACCATTTTATGCTCATTTTTTCTGGAATCATCTGTTCTAAAAAAAAATCTGAAGGATTCTGTCCTCTTACTATAACTGTCCTGCTGGCTACTTGTAAGCATCAGAGTCATTTCAACAATTTATCACTGACTGAAAACAAATAAACAAAAGCTATTTTACTGTCTAGAATGGATTTGCTTGCTACTTTTTACTGGGTTATTTTCAGGTTGTTTTATGGGTTATTGTTTTGGGGTTAACCACTTCCGGATTTCTCAAAGATGGCGCCAAAGGAAACAGGATTTGGTGCAGGCGCAGTGTTAAATAGCAAGAGTCCGTGGTTATCGGGCTCTCAGTCAGTTTACAGCAAATTAATAGACAAGATGAACTGTTTCATCATTTATCACCATCACTTTTAGCGTTGTTAAATCACATGAAAACTATTAAATGTTCTATACACAAGACTTAAGCCTGCAACCCTGCCAAACCTTGGCAGTTGATGGCGTAATGGTAGGGTGTTCGACCCGTGATCAGAAGGTTGCAAGTTTGAATCTGGGGTCGATAAAGTTACCGCTGAGGTGCTCATGAGCAAGGTACTCTCCCCGGGCGCTTGTTAGCTGCCCGCTGCTCCTTCACGAATGGGTTAAATGCAGAGGTCACATTTGGTTGTGGTGTGCTCTGACAATAACAAATAATCACTCACTTTCAAGTGGATATAATTTTCATACTAAAAAGTGCGTAATTTTAATTGTATGTATTTTGCAAAACTTGCATCGGAGTTTGCAACCAGTTGAAGTTCACCTGTAAATATATCTATGTTATGATTTCAAAACTGATACATGAATAAATAAAGTTTTACCAACTTTTATAAATAAAATACTCCACCAGAGATCAAATGGTAGTTTAAAAACTTTATTTCAGCGTTTTTGGATGACTGTGTACATGTTCACATGTGTGAAATAATACTTTAATACAGCGTATTTGTCATTTGAGACAAATAACTGGAGTGAAATGTGAGTACTGCAGCGGAGACCCGTTTCTCGTAAAAATACATGATGGCTGATTCCAGATCAGCAGTACATTAAATGCGTTTTCACTTTCTGTTCCCCCTAGCGTCCAACCTCTCAAAACTGAAGAGTCGCTTCCAAATTACGTGACGTAACGAAGCCCCCTTTACCACAAAGACTTCGCCGTTTAATTAGGTCGTCAAATGCTGGAAAAATATCAACAAAACTACATAGACCTTTTTGGGGTTTTGATAATTACGATGCGTCCATTCTTGGATATATATACACAACATATCACAAATCTACAGTTTGAACATTTAAAATATCTGTTTCTATTTCTTTAGTGTCAAGAAAAGGTTATGTAACCACTTTTACTGACTGATATAAATATTCCCAAAATGCATCCAAGTAGAACAACAATAATTTTGACATGACATCTATGGACTAAATGATGGCCTCGACAACTCTTGAAAACACTCTGAAATATAACGCAATATAAATGAATGATATACAGTCCCATTCAACGGCAAAACTCAGCATAAACCACGTTTAGAAAATAACATAATCTTTCTCTCTCTCTCTCTCGCTCTCTCTCTCTCTCTCTCTCTCTCTCTCTCTCTCTCTCTGCACGTC
>JAVGVS010000920.1:0-60088 GCA_032718565.1 Distichodus sexfasciatus
TAATCCATCTCAGCAGTTTTCTGTTTTATGCAAGCTGATGTTGGAGGAGAAATCTGTTTAGCTGGTGTCATTACATTAACTGAGACCAGGTCAACCAGAACTGGATCAACACAGATAAGACCCCACACGGTTCCAGTTTGGCCTGATGAGAAAATACCGAGTTGGAAGTGAAGGTCCTGGTTTGCCAATTGTGGATTCATGGTTATGGATCTTTACATTCATAATAATAAGAAATTATCAGATAGAAAGTATAATTACGAACTAAAAAGTCGAAATCATGCCGAAACCTTACATATAATACCACAGAACACTCCAAGATTGCACCAGGAAGTGATTGTAGGCACACTTTCTTTCTCATAATTATGACTTTGTCCCATGTTTTTTTTTTAATCTCAAAACTGACTTTCTATCTCAAAATTTATCTTTCAGCTTTTTATTTCATTATTAAGACTTAATCTCAATTTTGACTTTTTATATCATAATTATGAGTTTACATCTCATGATTTCAACTTTCTCTCTCCTAATTTTTTGTTTTATTAAATCATTTTGACATTTTATCAACTTTTTATCTCATTATGACTTTTAATCTCTTTTTATGACTATCTCATAATTTTGACATTTTGTCTCATTATAATGACTTTATATCTGAATTATGACTTTTTAATCTCATTTTTTTCATTTTATTTAAAATCATTAACATAAACGATGTTGATGTTTTCGTTTACTTTGCAAAACATAAAACATAACCTTTACATTTTTTTTGTTACAAGGATGAATAAATAAATCCTATAAACCCTATAAATAAACCCTATTTTGTTACAATCAACATGGATTGTGCAGCTTGAATCAAGTTGCAAAAGGCTGACATTTTCATGGTAAGTAGGAATGCTGTGAAACTCAGTATAGACAGAGCCAATAACTGGGGCTATAGCAAAGGAAAAACCATTCTGTGATGTCCTAACTGAGCTTTTACAATTTACGTGAAATTAAAGACAACTACCCAAGTCTTATATGAAAACGGTTTCTCAATAAACACAACTTGCTCACAATTTGAGCAAGTTGGGACTGAGCACCTCACTTGGCAACTGGATACTGGATTTCCTGTCAGAGAGGTCTCAGTCCATCCGAATTGGCGATGTTTCCAGCACCATCAGGCTGTGCACCGGAGCTCCTCAGGGCTGCGTTCTCAGCCCACTTCTGTTCACACTCCTGACCCATGACTGCACCGCCCTGCACAGCTCAAACATCAAATTTGCCAATGACACGACCGTGGTGGGGCTCATCAGCAACAATGATGAGTCGGCGTACAGGGACGAGATTCAGCAGCTGGCTGCCTGGTGCAGTGAGAACAACCTGTCGCTAAATTTGGACAAAACAAAAAAAATAATCGTCGACTTCAAGAGAACTCGCTCCACCCACACACCACTCAGCATCCACAGTTCCATGGTTGAGACAGTAAAGAACAAGTTCCTGGGAGTTCATATCTCAGACGATCTCACCTAGACCACCAACACCACCTCCATCACGCCAAGGCCCAGCAGCATCTCCACTTCCTGTGACGGCTGAAGCAAGCCAACCTTCCCCCTCCCACCCTCACCGTGTTTTACAGGGGCACCATAGAGAGCGTCCTGACCAGCTGCATCTCCACCTGGTTTGGTAACAGCACTGTTGCCAATTTCTGGCGGCTTCAAAGGATTGTCAAAGCAGCTGGCAACATCATTGGAGTGTCTCTTCTGCCACTGCAGGACATCTTCTACAAACGCTGCATCAGAAGGGCCTCCTGCATCATGCTCGTCCCCTCACACCCTTCACACAGACTCTTCACACTCCTCCCATCCGGTAGACGCTATCGGAGCATCAGGTCTTGATCCTCCAGAATGCGTGATGGCTTTTTCCTACAAGCCATCAGACTTTTGAACATATTCCCAGCCATCACACCTCCCCCCACACACACCACTGGACTGTGAAGTAACTGATTCTGTTGCTCCACTGCACTTTACACATCGCCATCGCTACGATGCACATGCTGCTATATGGACTATCTCCTCCTCAAATAACTGTTGTTACAACACTGCACGGCCGCCACTTATTTGCACAAACATTATACACTGCTTGTATAAATGTTTCCATGTTTGCACATGCACTGAACATTTTTACGTATACAGTGGGTACGGAAAGTATTCAGACCCCTTTCAATGTTTCATCCTTTGTTACACTGCAGCCATCTCTTAAAGTCATTTATGTTCATTTTTTTTCTCCTCAATCTACACTCTGTACTCCATAATCACAGCAAAATACAGAATTGTAGAAGTTTTTGCAAATTAATAAAAAACTGGAATATTCACATGAGCATAAGTATTCACACCCTGTGTTATAACACTCAGTAATTAGATTCTGGTGCCCTCCACTTCTTCAAAAGCATCTTTGAGATAAGTCTAGACGTACCAGCTGTGTTTAATTAAATTGTTTGGACATGATTTGGAAAGCCACACACCTTTCTGTATTAGGCCTTACAGTTCAAAGTGAATGGGACAACCAGGAGGACTTTTAGAACTGGCCACATGGCTAAATTCAGCAGTTGGGGGAGAAGAGCCATGGTAAGAGAGGTAACCAAGAACCCAAAGATCACTGTGGCTGATCTACAGTGATCCTGTGTGGAGATGGGATAAAGTTATAGACAGACAACCATCACATTAGTCCTCCTACAATAACAGACTATATGGCAGAGTGGCTTGACAGAAGCTGGTCGTCTGTCTGGAACTTTTTCCTATCTCCAGAGAGACAACCATCACTTTAGCCCTCCACCAATACAGGATTTTTATGCGTCTTGCACTGAATCTGACTTTCCCAATTCTACCATTATTTCTATTTCTATTTCTAGTTTCAAATTCCATCTCTACTTTAAAATGTATATTTTTTAATGTACATTTTGTATTTCATTTATTTATTAAGTAAAAGATTAACTCAGATTAACCCTGTCACCTACCAGCTCCAGCTGCCTGCAGCCCTTCAGATCCACCCAGTTTTCCACACTTCCCAACTCAAGCCACTTCCCCCATGGTACCCCCTACACCGGTCCCTCCCCCCAGCATCATCGAGGGTGGTCCCACTTACACCATGCGTCAGATTCTTGGTGCACATCCTCAGGGCAGAGGTACTTAGTACCTTGTTGACTGGGAGGGCTATGGCCCCAAGGAGCGATCATGGATTCCGGCCTGGTTTGTACTCGACCTGGAGCTTATTCGGGACTACCGTCACTGGGTATCCTCTCAGCCAGGACTGTCTGATACTGTCACACACAGTCCAATCATGTGACCGGCACGAGGACCCGGAAGTAGTTGGCACGGTCAGAATATAAATAGAGGCTTTTTCTCGTGGCTCACTGCTCAGTCTTTGAGTCAACCTGGCCCAACTCCGATTCACTTCGGCATCGACTGTTAGTACTCCAGTTATTTGGTTAATCTCTTCGATTGAGCGTCCGTTCATAGAATGTGGATTCCGGTGGGAATCTTCACTCTGTTATCTTAGAGAGTTCTTTAATCAACTTGCATGGTTCGCCTAGCTCTTCGCGTTTGGGTTAATCATCTACGCTACACGGGCTAATGGCTAATGGCTAGCATTGTGTTATATCCTCATTAGGTCACTGACAGAAAAAGGCAAACATGCAATGATACTATTTGAACAATAGGGGCGCTACAATGCTACATAAATTTGTGATGTCATAATAGAGCTTTTTGCCTTTTTTTGGCTAATTTTGACTTCTGACTCACTGACTGCTTTCTTTGACACTTACTGCAACAGCTGCTATTGTGCTGCTTATTGCTACTTATGCTTAGACCCCGCAGCTGTATTTATAAAGTACATTATATTATAAATTAATTATAAAGTTATTCAGTAAGAACATGGAGTGGTGGTGGTCTAGTGCTTAGGATGCGCACCTCTGGAACAGGAGGTTGTGGGTTCCAATCCTAGCTCTTTCATTCTTTTTTGTGTTTGTTCATTTTTGCAAGTCGAATATAACTATTAGCCATTTTGAACCTGACTCGTTGGAAGACAGCCACCAGCACATATTGAATGAATCAGCCTCATTGTTTACAGAGATTTTTTCCTTGATGCATTGCTTCAGAAGGCACACAGAAACCCCGTGTTTTGTATAGTTGTACTACACTTCATATCTTTACTTGTCCATTTATATTTCCTCCAAGGGCATCAGCACACTCTTTGAGGTTTAAGAGCAAACACTGTTTTATCATTGTTATAGAAGATAAGATTAAGGAATGATATCAAACATCAACAGTGAACAAGTAGGAAATATTTTGAAACTTTTGGATGGCAATAACATTGTAGAAGGTATGTTAGAAATGTTATAATAATGTATAATAATTTCAGTAGGCTAGTGGAAGTTTTCACTTAATTACCAAATTTTGATTAAATAATTAAAATATAAAAATTGTAACAACTTTAACAATGTTTATGTATCATTAACTATATTGTTAACTAGTCAGTCTTCTGACATCAAATAGACAATAGTTTTAATTATATTTTTATTGGTCAATTTTAATATATATTTAGAAGATATTATTAGAGTAAAATAATAAAGCTTACTGCCTGATGCTGTATACTCGCCCTGTAAATATTATAGTTTTCAACTGTGTTCTTTTTGATCATATAATAAATTCTTAATGCATCTACACAATAGTGATAATAATGAGGTAATGGAAAAATAAATCACACACAGCTTTTCAGTAGACGTCAATTATCTTCAGGGAGATTTGGTTATTGTTTTCGGTCTGTACTTCTTTAAACAGTGAAAAATTGTATCACACTTTAATTCTTTATCAGTATAAACCTATCGGTATTTAAGTTATGAGGCACACAAAAGCTGGTTCTTATGATTTAAAAATCAGTTAATTGATCACCTTTATGTTCTTTACAGTTCAGAATAACAGATGGGATAATGCTACACAACTATGATATCAAAATTAATGTGACACAATGGACGTATTAAACCTTTATTTTTGTGATGCGCAGAAAATAATAAATATATTTTACAGTGGAAAAAAATATAAAAGAAAGATTGGTACAATCTCATTGTAAATAATTACTACCAATCTGCCTCACTGAAAGTGATTGCTTTCACTTTGAAGATTTAGATATGATTTGTATATAATTATGGACTGTAAATGCACACAGACACACACTATTGTCTTTATTGACTACTTGAGTCTATAATTAAAAACTTCAAATTAAATTTGGACTTCTTTACAGTTCCCTTTCTCCACCACTAGTTGGTGTTGTTCTGGTACTTCAGATAGTCAGAATAATGGCTCAAGATTCTTTATTTAAGGTTTGTCACATATATACTGCAGTTCTACGAGTAAAACATACAGTGAAATCTTTAAACTGTGCAAAAAAAAACCATTGAGCACTTAACAATTAAGTCGAACCACGTTACACTTCCCAAGACTAGTTAGAGCTGTTCTGGATCTCCAGACATCCAAAATGATGGAGCATTTGGATAACTGGAAGATCTACAATAAGTTGCATTAAAAAGAGACATGAATTGTGTGGAAACTGATTTTCAGCATTTGGGCTTAATCCAATAGATTACATGTTGTTCGATTAAAGTATAGTGTATATATTGGACTCTAAAAGACTTTATATACTGAACTCCAAAAAAGTTACTACCAGAAACCCACTTCTACCACAAACGAGAGCTGTAAACTAGTCTGCACTTTTGCACTTTACATACTACTCATATACGTGTCAATATATTGTCAGACATTATACTTTAAAAGGTTTAATTTCACAGAGCATACACTCTAAGAAAAACTGGTTCTTCATTAGTGCCCTGGAGAACCTTTATATGACGTAGAACATTTTTTGTTGTCTAAGGTTCTTTGGAGAACTGAATGCAAAAAAAGAGTTCTTTAAAGAACACCTCATATCATTTTCAGAGCTTTAAAGGACCCTTTATGTGAAAGTATGACCTTAATGACTACTGACCCTATGCCTAACCTTCTGATTTACCTGTGGATGTGTGTAGAAACTATTGTTATGGTTCAATTTTCAATTGTAACAGTTGATGTCTGCCACTGCCTTTTAGAGAGATCAGTTATTAATGTGCAATTTAAATAAAGTAACTGATAACCTGACTCTAAGTTTTACCAAACACTACATTTGAACAAACCGAACTTCATTATTGAGCATGATGAACACAGATACAAATACTATTTACACTAAATTCTTCATGATCACTTCATGATAAATGGTTCCACAAATAACCAAAGGGTAAAAGGGTCTTTGTAGAACCAAAGAAGGATCCTCTATGGTACCATTGTAAAGAACCACTTTTGGTTCTATTATTTTTAAGGGTGTATGAAAAGGTTTCAGGTTTCAGTAAAATTACAGGTACAGTTCACTTTAAGTAATGAAATTTACATTTACATTAACAGCATTTAACAGACACTCTTATCCAGAGCGACTTACAACAGTGCTTTGTAGTCCACGACTGTTCTTTGATCTGTAAAGCTATGTTTAAAATCAACAACTGTCATTAAACCAAGTTACTGCCAACTAAATTATATACTTTAACAAAAATGTGTTAGAGAAAATGAAAGTTCACAGACAAACGTACACGTTAGTGTTTTCAATTTTTTTTTATTACACCTTAATTTGTGATTTGTCACCTTATTTATTTAGTTTTAGTTCAATAAGACAATTTGTATTAAAATATGTTTACATGTGAGTGGGAGTGGGTGGTCTCAAAAATATTCTTATTTATAAAAAATGGTGCAGGAGGAAAAGTTCCACCATTTTAATCTAATCTCTTAACCTGGTCTCTGCTCAACATAGGCACATAAAAATATTTTTGTATTTCTTTTTCAGTGAGAATCTATTTATGTGTTCCATACGTTTTCTTCTATTTTATTTTTTCATGTTTCAATCTAGTTATATTACTATATTATTACTAATACTACTGGAGTTAATATTATAATTATAATATTTAGATTATTCATAAATTTGGTTGCTGGACCCAGATCATCTCATCTCACAGTATAAAGTCCCTATTTCAGATTAGAGTTGGATGTCTCGAGACGGCTCTTGGTCTCTCTCTCTCTATTTTTAAGTATTTCATCTAAATGTATTAGTTTTTCAATCTGTTATTTGTTGTTAATGTCTGTGTTCTATTGTTCTTGCCCTACTGAACAACAGGCTAGATATCATTGACAGTGTGTTGTAATCACATGCCACTGCAGACATCAGATGTCAGTAGTTTGACTAAATAAATGTGACCACTGACTTTTAGATAGCATCTGCATATCACGTTGTGTTGACTTAACAGGCCTAATCCATTTCAGGGAAGTTGATATCATACAGTGTAATTTGGCTAGTACTACTACAATGGGACATGGTGCAATTTCAAGTTTGTAATTTTGTATCTTCAATCTAATGGTAAAATTTCATCTACAAATTACGTATAATTGAAATCAGTTACACATCTTCCATTCTTTAGACAGTTGTTGGAGGTGTTAGCTGTTTTGTCAGATGACTTTGGGGCCAGTCAGTACCCGTCATGTCAGTCCTCAACAGCACACAAAAGTTAAGGGAGTCTTTTCATTTCGGTCTTGGTCTCGGTCTTGGTCTCGTCTCGACTTTGTCTTGGTCTTGACTCGGTCTGTCTTGGTCTCGATACCCTCTGGTGTTGGTAGTGTCTTGGTCTTGGTTTAGGCAGTCTTGACTACAAGTCTAGTTCAGATGACAAAAAGGTTTTTATCACTTTGATTTTCACCTTTACTTCTAATTAAAAGAGATGAAGGAAGTTGCTACTCCATATAGTCTGATAAACCAAGTACCAATACTAATAGTTATTCTTTAATTTCTTGAGCATCTTCTGGTAAAATGTATGAAATTAAACTCTTTAACCCACACGGTATAACAACATAGTGCCAAAAAGGTGTTCAAACAACAGTACTTATTTGTTCACACTTGACTCTTGATATAATTCATTAATCTTATCAGACTAGAGGATGCTGAATAAACGTTTTTGTGCTATCAGAACATCAGGGGAACAATAACCTTGTTGGAAATGGAAAAGAGAGTTAGGGAGTGTAGACTCACCGAGTATAAAATGTGAGATCTCTGCTAGTTCAGGCACTCATTGCATCTGGGACAAAGCCTCAGTAAAGACAATGAAGTTGATTCTTCTCCTGTGTGCTTTTGTGGCCATCGCCCACTGCGTCAGGTAAGATCTACAAAACGGCAGCGCACTGGTCTCGAGACCACTTTTACGTGGTCTTGGTCTTGTCACAGTCTCGACGGTCTATTGTCTCGGTCTTGTATCCCTCGGTCTTGTCTTGGTCTCGCTGTCTTGCTCTTGCTGTCTCAGATCGACATAGTGGTCGGGAGATTTGGAGCCAACAGTATCCATGACACACAACGTAACTTTCGACAATGCAACATTATTATTTCGCCTTTCGCACGCTTCAAATGCAACCCTTCAAATGCAACCAATCAGTGACATACATGTATTTTGTTGTGATTCAGACATTGACGCTCATCCAATCAAAATATGCAAGTGTAGCGCTAGTTAAACGTTAGATCCAGCATCACAGCGAGCAGTAAGCCTAGTCAGGCAGTAACAGTAATGTCAGCAGTAGTAGGCTAGTCAGTAAGTTACAGAAATGTCAGCGAATTCTTCAGTCATAAAGTCTGCGTTCATAGAACACAAAGAGTTTTTTGCAGCACAGGTTCAAAAAAGAAGCATTCAGCAAAATGCAGATTTTGCAAAGTCTCCTTGACCGAGACAACACGCCTCACCCCCCACATTTTGCACTGGGAGCATTTTTTGATAGGGTACATTAGTCCACCGTTTCCCAATCCCAGTCCTTGCGGAACACCGCTCTGCACAGATTCGAGTTTCCCAACCCACAGCACAGCTGATGCTACTAATTGGCTAATTAGCAACGTGGGATCGGCGTTCAGCGGTGCTGGAAATACCAAATATGTGCAGAGCGGTGTTCCGCGAGGACCAGGATTGGGAAACGCTGCATTAGTCTATCGAATTATGCTACCCTTGATATTTAAATTTAAGCTAATATAATAGGGTGTCAAACCATAAGTATTGATGTAATATTATGAGATTTTGCAATGGGAGCATTACGTGATAAGGGACACTAATTGATTTTTTTAATAGCATGAAACCTTGCTCCACATATTTTTCCTTTTAATTAAACGAATGACACAAATATTATATTACTGTGAAACATATACTGTTATGGGAAATACACCATTTAAAAAGGAAATCATGAGGTAGCATTTTTCGATGCGGTAGCGTAAATCGATAGACTCTGCTATTGATTTGTGCTACGGTAGTATTTTTCGACAAGGCAGCATAAATCAAGAGAACACCGGGACTACCTCAACCTTCACCAGGCACCTGGAGCGTCAACACGCGCAGTATAAATTATTTAGGGACAGATTTATTATTTTTTTGCAAGCTTCTCTTCAGACAACTTTTCTGGTGAAGAGTGTAACTACATGCTAAGTTCAGGTAGCTAGCTCTATCAGTAGCTATAGGCAAGAGGTCAATCTTTTAAGCACTTGTCCTTATTGTTATTAATGCACAATTTGATGTGTAGTTTGTATTGGTATGTAATATTTGTAGTTTACATTTGATTCATGTGACGTGTGCGCATGTCTTTATATTGTTTGATTACAGTATTTTACTTAAATTGGTGTTGTTTGACTAAATAAATGTGACCGTTGACTTTTAAATAACATCTGCGTATCACGTTGTGTTGACTTAACAGGCCTAATCCATTTCAGGGAAGTTGATATCATACAGTGTAATTTGGCTAGTACTACTACAATGGGACATGATGCAATTTCAAGTTTATAATTGTGTATCTTCAATTTGATGTTACAATAGCGTCTACAAATTAAGTATAATTGAAACCAGTTACATATTTCCCATTCTTTAGATAGTTGTTGGAGGTGTTAGCTGTTTTGTCAGATGACTTTGGGGCCAGTCTGTACCCGTCATGTCAGTCCTCAACAGCACACAGAAGTTAAGGGAGTTTTTTTTTTTTGGTCTTGGTCTTGGTCTCGCCTCGGTATGTCTTGGTCTTAGTCTTGGTCTCGATACCCTCTGGTCTTGGTAGTGTCTTGGTCTTGGATTAGGCGGTCTTGACTACAAGTCTAATGCATACTGTTTAATACTATTTTAAACAAATACTAACAAGATATGTAACGGAAATATACAATTGTGCCTCATTAACTGTTAAGCTAAAATGTGTTCTTAAAACCCACTAATGTGATATTTACAATGTACAATCTACAAATTCATGCAAATTCACTGTTTCTTATTTTCTATAGTTGTATTATAATATACTATTTAAATGCCTTAACTTTTTTAAGAACAACTTTAAGAAGAAACTTTAAAAAATGTTGATGAAAGGGGCCAATGCTTAACAACTATAACTTCTGTTTTATTTGTCATTTGTATGTTAACAAGTGTCAGCACTGCTATGAACCAGAAACAAATCTTTTAGCATTGGAGTTCAGAAGTTTAAAAGTGTAGGAATATAAAAAAGTACTTAGAAAGTAAAAGATAAAAATTAGAAAGGTGTCTTTGGTGGCATCTCCTTGTGGCCAAAATGGGGGATAACAACCTTAATGGTGGCTCCTCCTACTGGCTAAAATAGGGAATAACAGTCTTAATGGTGGTGCCTCCTTGTGGCCAAAATGGGGAATAACAACCTTAATGGTGGTGCCTCCTACTGGCCAAAATAGGGAATATCAACCCTAATTTTGGTGCCTCCTTGTGGCCAAAATATGGATTATTTTAAATTCTTGTTGAGCTTTGAAATAATATCTCATTGTTATGATTGATACCATGGGCTTGTTGATCACTGAATCAACATACGCACTCAGCATTGCACTAACAAACATCATTTATGTTTCAGGGTGCCTTTAATCAAGGGCAAGACTGCACGCCAGAGGCTGCAGGAGAAAGGCCTGTGGAATGAGTACAGAAAGAATCATCCCTATTCCCCCTTCACCAAATTTGTGCAGAATGGCCAAGAGTCCATGACCAATGATGCAGATGTACTTAAACTAATCAGAACCAGTTTTTGAATTTGAAAATATAAGTAGTAAGAGGAAAACCTGGAAAAACTGAATGTATTCTTGTGTCTCTCTCAGCTCTCCTACTACGGCGTCATTAGCATTGGAACACCAGGCCAGTCCTTCTCTGTGATCATGGATTCCGGCTCCTCTAATCTCTGGGTTCCGTCCATCTCTTGCACGAGCGAGGCCTGCCGTAAGTACAGTCTGGTCTTGTTCAAGTGTGTGAGGGTTCTTTTAGAATTAAATACCTTCTGAATTTCTAGAACTCTGGTGTGTATTTTTGCTTTTAGAGAACCATGCCACATTCGATCCAGCCGAGTCCAGCACCTTCCAGAATGCCAGTGAGGCCCTCTCTATTTCATACGGCACTGGAAGCATGACTGGATATCTGGGATATGATGATGTTACCGTAAGTATTTTTGTTGCTAATAAAGTAGTAAAAATACTATTTGATCAGTAAAGAAGTTGTCTTTTTACTGATCAGATTGTATTTTAAATACTTTCCTACTTTACTAAACGACTGGTAAAGCAGTAAAGTAATTTTGGTATTTCATGGTAAAGTAATGGTAAATAATTTGTACTACTTTATGAAACACAATAAGGTAGCATTGTTACTTTACAGATTGGATAGTAAATTATTTTAACTACTTTACTCATAGGATATTGAAGTATTTTTGATGGTTTACTGATTAGATAGTATTTTCACTACATTTTGATTGGTAAAGTTGTAAGTAAAGTATTTTTATTACAATATCAATCGGATTTTTACCACTTTGCGATGTTATCTGATACTATACTTCACAACTTTATGGTAAAGTATTATTTTTCTATTTTATCTATTGATAAAAAAATATTTTTATTCTTAACTGACTGGATAGTAAACCATTTTGCTACTTTACTGATTGGATACTGAAATATTTTCTATTATATTTTATTTTATCATTGATTGCTGGTGTAAAACAGGACTGGTGTAAAACTGGTGTAAAACATTTGCCAATGCAAATCATCCTTTAACTGAACATCAAAATCAAACAGGCACAACGGCTACAAGAGAATAAACTGAAACTTATCTTTTCCCAAACAAGCAGACACACACCACACCGACAGTGAACCAACAAAGACAAAACGGGAAACACAGACTAATATACACCGAAAAGTAACAAGGGGTGGGGATAATCAAATGAAACAGACCAATCAGGAGAACTGAACACTAACCAAACTAAACCAAACCAGCTGAAACAAATAATGAGGGTTAACTGAGCAATGAGAAAAGAAGAGGGGGTGGAACAAAATGACTGACAAGACAGACAGGGCAAACACAAACTGAACATTAGTAGCATCTGGTGGCGGCTCGAGGAACAGTCGGGGGAAGCTGTGGCAACTACTTTACATTTACATTTACAATATTTAGCAGACACTCTTATCCAGACCATTTACTGATCACATCGTATTTTTACTATGTTGTCAATCAGATAGTTTGGTATTTTTATTGCTTTACTAGTCATAGAGTTAAGTTATTTTATTACTGTACTGATCATATTGCTAAGTTATATAAGTCTACCTGATCATTAAAGTCATAAAATTACCTATGTGATCATAAAATTACTTTAGTGTCTAATTAGTAAAGTCATCACTTAAGTGTTTGATCAGTAAAGCCATAAAATTACTTCAGTGCCTGATCAGTAAAGTCATAAAATATTTCTACTGATCTACCTTCACTACTTTACCAATCAGACACTTAGTCCCGGGATGTATTTGAGCAGTACTCAGTAACGCGTTTGTGCTGCAGGTTGGTGGACTGACTGTGCAGAACCAGATTTTTGGCTTGAGCGAGTCTGAAGCTGCCTTCATGGCCTCCATGACAGCAGACGGCATCTTGGGATTGGCGTACCAGTCCCTCGCTTCTGACGATGCTACTCCCGTTTTTAACAACATGATGAGCCAAGGCCTGGTCTCCGAGGATGTCTTCTCCGTCTACCTGAGCAGCGAGTATGCAGGAGCACCAAACACATTTACAGTTACATTCATGGCATTTAGCAGACCAGGCATTCATGGCACTGAGCAGTATGTCTTATCCAGGAGTGACATACTGTACATCACTGCAGCAAGGTCACGTTCATAAGCCCAGTGGTGGTAGTTCTGAAAGTGAAATAGAGCTTAATTTGAACCTACAACCTCATCTGCAAACCAATACTACCAACACTTCAATGCAATGGCAGACCATACTCGATTATATCAGGGATTTTCAACTGGTGGTCCGCTGCCCCTCGATGGTCTGTGGTCTGTGATGCAAATACTGTATACCCCACCCCACCCTCATGACTACTGCTTAGTCTGAGTGGTGGACCCTGGGACAGAAGCAGTTGACAACCCCTGGATTACATCATAATGACAGAAATTTCCTGGTTGTGGCATAAGAATTCTAATTAAAAAGAACATCCCAGTAGTAGTAACTATGCCTGACCGATCTGAGAGCCGTGCTCAATCTGCATGCAATGTGAAGTAATGTAGAAAGACTGATGAATGGAATCGAATCGTGAAACAAGTGAAGGTTCACACCATTAATATTTAACTTCCAAAGAGCCCGACTTTGTCGATTTTTTAAAGTAGCATGTTGCAGTGAACCATAACACCTTATTGTCTCATTTTCACAGCAACATATAGAGTTATCAGCAGTGGCTCAAGACTTCCGGCCAGTACTGTTTGTTTACAAAAGTTTTCATTATGTAAATGAACTAAAGCATAATTTTACTGTAGCACGTTTAGAGATCTTGTATAAAAGTAGAGGACTTGTGAAACGTTACACTGATGCAATTTTATTATAATATCAGTAATTTTGATGCCTGAGTATCAGCATGAAAGCTGAATAACTTGTTTGTGTTATTCCTTTGTTTATCTCACTGTTCCTTCCATTCATCATCTTCTATTTTTAAATAGGCCTTTTCATGGCATGTATTACATCTTTCCTATAAGACTCACAACAAAAAATTCTATGGTTTTGTAGTACTGTAACTTCATTCAAAATCTCATCCATTGGGGCAGTTAATACTGTCATGATTAGGGAGTTGGCCCATTGATGTAAAGGTCACCTGTTCAAATGCTGGACCAGTAAAGGTACTACTGATGTACTAATGAGGTACTGTTCCCAAGCACTGTTCCCAAGGTGTTGCTAAAAAAATGCTGCCCACTGCTCCTTTAAAGATGGGTTAAATGCAGCAGTCAGATTTGGTTGTTGTGCACTGTGTACTGTGCTGTGATGTGTTCAAGATTCACAATGTGTAATTTGTCACACATAGTTACACAAGTGACACCTGTAGTGAAACATGCTCTGTTTCATTTCTAAGACTGTGTAACATTAAATCTTTCAGTGATGCCGAGGGCAGCATTTTGTTCCTGGGGGAGATCGACTCGTCCTACTACACAGGCAGCATCCACTGGGTTCCACTGTCCTCCGAAACTTACTATCAAATCACCATGGACAGGTGAGTTACACCACGCAAAGCCTGGAGAGAGCTGATACCAAATTCAGTCAGACGAGAGACAGCCTCTGTAGGACTTCTCTATTCTGAGAATTCAAGAGCAGGTTCTGAAACACTGCTATCTTTAAGGGGCACTTTTTAAACTTTTACTTGAATTAACAAAAAAATAATAACCTAAGATTCTGCACAAACAGGCTATAACAGAATAAAGTACTCTTCAGCAGTTCAGCAGATTCTGTTCTTACTTGGCAACAAGTCTTGAGAAATGCTGGCAAATGTCAGAATCCGTGCAAAAAGTGGTTGTTGAATGAGGTCCATAGATTTCACAATTACAGGATTTTATATACGTTCTTATCCACATTGCCATTTTTCTAAATAAATGTCATGACAACTGGTATGCAAATAATAGACAGATACAAAAAATTCCTGTGCTTTTCTTGCAGTGTTACTATCAACGGAGAGGTAGTCGGCTGCTCTGGCGGCTGTCAAGCAGTTGTTGATACTGGAACTTCCCTTATTGTCGGACCGAGCACCGCAATCAGCACCATCTACTCCTACGTTGGAGCCACCGTGGATTCATCTGGAGATGTGCGTGTACTTCAGTCTTAAATCTAGTGACGGTACATCGTTCTACACCGCTTCCATGATACTTTATATTAAAGAGGAGGTCTATTTTAATAACAAAAAAGAAGCTGGTGTTTCATTTAAATGTCTGGTTGAGCTCAGAAATAAAAATGTGATGATATTTTAGTTGTATTTGATATGGATGGAAGGGATTGTGCCGATGTAATGTTGTGTCGTCGATTTCTAAATTAAATAAAATAGAAATCGTATCGTAGCAGACTCTGTGATATTGGCAGGTGTTTAATTGTTGAACATTGAATTAATATAATATTGTATCAAGAATAAACTTGTGATTTACACACCATTAGGCCAACTCTTCTAGTAGAGATTTAATAAACACAATACTCAAGACCGGTCTGAGACCACAACTCTGAGAATTTTACTAATACTGAGCTGTTTACTATTGGAATGGATCATTTCTCACTTCAAGATCACCTAGTTGTTACGGTCACTTCTGGGTCACACCACTAACACCCAAAGGCAAATCAAAATATGAATATGAGTGTGTGTTTTCCGCCAGCCCCATTTTTCATTTTAAAATGGGAAATCAGGAAACGGATCGTCCATTTCTTTTATTTTGGATTTGGAAACAAGAACTCAAAGAAAAAAGCTTTGGGGTTTTGATTTTTGATTTCATTTTTTTCAAAGAAGTGAACAAAAAATATTTCTGCTTACAGGTCATTGTCAGCTGCAGCAGCATCAGCAGTCTGCCTTCCATCACCTTCACCCTCAACGGTTACGCTTTAACCCTCCCTGCTTCAGCCTACGTCATGCAGGTGAGTATAAAACCCTCACTACAGTTAAGCCCAAAATTATTCATACCCCGGCAGATTTAGATGTAAAATAACACACTTCTGACTGGAAAGTCTATAGAAGTGTGTCAAAATATGATACTACAATGTGCCATAGATTTCAGTGAAAAAAAGAAAAATTCCCATGCTTGACTTACATTTTTATGGCAAATAGCATGTCCAAAATTATTCATACCCAAAGAAAACTGTTACAGTCTGTGAGAAAATTCAAGGTTCTATACCATTCCAAATACTCCACACTGTTCGAAAACATCCTAATTACCCTGATTAATTGGGAATAGTTGTTTCAATCAATTCAACAGGTGGAAAAGAGCAGCTATCTGCAGTTGGTTTGTGGCAAGTCATGGCAAAACCAGAAGAGCATTGAGGCTACACACAACTCAGGAAAGGGCTAAAAGGCCTTATCTAAATGTCTTCAAGTTCCAGTGGGCACTGTACAAAGTATTATTTAAAAATTAAAGTCATTCCACACTGTGGAAAATAAAGTAGTTTTTACTTACTATTTCATGTAAAATTTCCAAATGAATTCAGTTTGAAAGTATTTTAAAGCAGATTCTAGTATCATTATAAAATAAATTTTAGTATCTAACAAAGTTCTTTATTTCTATGGCATTTCATAAATGTTTGCATGTTTTCATAAATGTCTAGCACGAGAAACAGAGGCATGTGCTGAGTATTTTTCAGGATTTATTTTAGAAAATAAAGCAAGCAACACAGGGGAAAACAAACGAGAGGACAGGGCTAAACCAAAATGTGCAGATAATTGAAAACTACCAAACACTTGATAATGACAAACTAAATCTAATAACGACGAAAAACAAGTGAACTTGACTGAAAAGATGGATTAACAGAAAGAGCCAATCAGAAACAATGAAGAGGTGGGACAAGAGGATGATTGACAGGAGACACAAAAGCCAGGAGACAGAAACAAAACTTTGGCGACACCTGGTGGCCACTTGGAGGAATGCAACAACATTTAAAACATTTAAACAAGAAATGATTCTTTTTCTTTTTTTTTTTAATTAAATCTTGAACAAACACGTAAAGTTACTGAAACATTTTCGTTTTGCGTTTAGGAAAGCACTTCATGTCAGATCGGCCTCTGCAGATGATATGGGAACCAGCTTCACCTGGATCCTGGGAGACGTTTTCATCAGGAACTGGTACACCATCTTCAACCGGGAGAACAACAGCGTGGGCTTTGCTGAGCTCGCTTAAAAACAACTGTACTCTTCTTAAATGTAACAAATAATAAACGTTTTCAGCATCAAAAAGGTATCTCGGCATTGCTCATTAATGTTAAACATTTTTACTCCAGTTCTGAAATATTTATTTTATAACATGAATTTGAAGCAACTTTTCTGTAATTTTTTAAAAAAATATTATAGAAAGGTTGCTTCAAATTTATGTCACATACACAGCAAATCAACACTCAACGTTATGAAGCAAAGTGTCTGTTGGAAACGTTGCTCTCACTGAACACACATTTGGATACATACACCACTAAAATGTGGATAATAAATAATAATAATAATAATAATAATAATAATAATAATAATAATAATAATAATAATAATAATAATAATAATAATAATAGCAAAAAACAATAATCATAATAACAACAAAACACATCAAGAAGAAGAAGAACTGGAAGAGGAAGAAGATGAACTTCAAGTTTATTTCAAAGAAAATAAATGGCAGAGAAAGGAAATAACCATACTGTGTTAATGGAAACAAAATGAATATATAGAAAATACATTATTATTATTATTATTATTATTATTATTATTATAGAAAGTTGCCGAAATTTTAATAATAATAATAATAATAATAATAATAATAATACTAATAATAATAATAATAATAATAATAATAATACTTTTGTTTCTATAAATCCTTATCTAATTAGAAATAAATAACATGAAAAAGGTGTGACAACTATAGCGTATAAATATGATTTGATAACGTTAAATTTCTTATGTTGCACCAAGTTACAAAGTTATACAATTATTTTGGTGGTCATCGCAGAGTTGAATTGTCACTTTGGCGATCTCTTTGGATTAGCATGTCTTCGTATTGTAGTCTTTTATTTCATTTAAAACATAGTTTAGCCTTTCACACACAACATTGAAAGCTAAAGTGATGATTTAAACTCACCGCAAAGGGAACACATACTGAGCAAGTATATGATGTCAGTATATGAGCTTATTTAGATGTCTTTTTGCTAGTTTTGTTTTTGTTTGAACTAAACTCTTATATGATTAGACACAAATAATTTTAAAAAGTATTTTTAAGACAACTATTATTTTTCAGCAAAGCTCAGTCTATGGCTGTGCCATTATTTTCCGGACATTACGAAGCCTGTAATATTGAGTTAATGCTTGGCGATCTCTTTGGATTATCAGTTTAAGTATTTTATACATTAATGGTGCATATGATGCCAGTATTTTTAAGGGTCCAAGCAATAAATTGTTTTTTAATCTGTCATAATTGTTCTGTTTCTTTCTTTTCTTTCTTTTCTTTTCTTTCTTTTCTTTTCTTTCTTTCTTTTTCTTTCTTTTTCTTTCTTCTTTCTTCTTCTTCTTCTTCTTCTCATTTTATTTTTATTGGTATTTATTTATTTATTTATTTATTTATTTATTTATTTATTTATTTATTTATTTATTTATTCGTGGCATTCCGGAACTACAAATTATGTTTCTAAAAATGTCTTTTTTGCATCCAAGATCTGCAGCAGGTCACAGGAAATTCTTAAACAGACACTCTATCAAAAAATAGTTAACTTCTAGTTAACTATTTATGTCTTAATAACGTTTCTTAATATCGTTACAGCAACTATAAATCTTTAACACTATAGTATTGTAATAGCAGTCAAGTGAAGAGAATTAATTACAATTATACAGTTAAAATTGCAATCATGGAATGCAATGCTACTTTTATGCATTAAATGTTCAGCAGCAGTTTAACATGAGATTTTTCAGGTAGCAGCTTGTACATCACAAAACAGTAATGTGGGAAAAGTGCAGACGTGCAATAGAGTCAGTACACATTTTATATCATACTGATTATAAATATATATTATATTACACGTTATCATTTTATGTTGTTAGGGTTCTTTGGCTGGCGATATTTTGAGATCGTTTCAACAAATATGTTAAATTACTCATAGCAATTGTGTTAACACTGTGTTTTAAGTTCAATACACTTTTGAATTAATGCCATCTGTTTTGTTACTTAATATAAAATAATGTTTTTACAGTGTATAAAAGTTCTCTATTATGTAATTTGGTAATATTTGGCACTTTGACATTTTAATATACTTTTGGGGAAGGGTTATGTAGGAATGTGATTCCAAACTAATTTAATTAAAGATCATTGGTGCGATAAATTGTTGCGTTATCCGTTCTCAGATGCGGCTGGCATTCTGACTTTTTTCAAAATATCATCTTAATAAAACCAATGCCTATTTATTGAGTGAATAGATATGACATTGGTATATGTAACAAGATTTTGTCTTATGTGGTAATAATGTGTGTATAAACTTTATCATTTAGAAACTGTCTAAACATGGAAAAAATATAAGTCCTAATTGTAAATGTATCTATTTTAGCTTGTCTAATGGAGATAAGAGAAGGTAAAATTCCTAATTATTCAGAATATCTAATCAACAATTGCCATTATTATTATTATTATTATTATTATTATTATTATTATTATTGTTATTATTATTATTATTATTATTATTATTACATAGCTTTCTTACTTTTAGATCAACTTGTTTGCAAATGTTACATCAGTGAAAACAAATAGGATTTGCAGGGATGCAATTAGAACTAAGTAAGAATGAATCAAATAGAGCTACTCGATCAGCAGAGTATTTCACTTTGTGCTATTAATTCTCGCTTTTTAATGTTGTTTAACTAGAACAGCGAAGCGGCTGCTTGAAGCCCGTGGTCACAACAAGTATGTTTATTAAGGTTGGCATTTTGCTAATTCAGCTTACACAAATAAAACAAACTGTCAGTTTGTGCTGGCAAGATAAATCAACAATAATTTTACAATACTTTTATTTCTTCATCTGTTCTATGTGAAGCATGATGATGGTACAGCACGATACTGACCCAACATAGAAAAATGTCTTGCATTGAAATGTTCAAATAAAGGCAAGTTGCAATATTGAAGTAAATTTGTAGATTAAAAGGGGACAAAGAAATCCAATGGAGGATCAGAAACCTGTACAGATTCATATCAAAGTTCTACATTATAATACAGATGGAGTACAAATATTTAATACAAGTGGTACCTTTTGACTTACGAAAACCTAACCAACGAGTTTATCGAGATATGGATTGCCTTTTTTTGCTTTGAGCTGGAGATATTCTAAATATCGACTGTTATTTATAAGCATGTTTGTCTAATTTAAAAACATGTAACAGATTAATGGCATTTCAAACAAAGGCACCACTGTATGTCCAAAAAGTACCATTATATTTATGCTGAAGGTCACTAGCGCCACCTTCTGGCCCAAATCCTTGTCTCTAATTTCACAAAGTTTAGGCCTGGCTTCTGTTTCTGAACTGATGGACTGTAGGTTTATCAGTATTATAATAAATCAGCAGAAAACGTTTGTACAGTTTCCTAGCAGGTTTTATTAAATTGAGTATTAGAAGAAAATTGAAGAACAAAACCTGTTTAAGACAGTAACCAAAACAAATATTTGCTGCTCAAAATCAATTTTATTGAAGTCAATACACTTCCATAACTTGCAGCACAATATCTGCTATTATTTATTATTTCGCTCTTATAATCAAAAATGCAAACATTATTTTAATAGACAACATAGACATGGCATGAAGGCCCACTCTATAATTAATCATATTAAAAATTTGCAGACTTGTAACGCTTTAGTTTTTGTTTTTGAGAAAATAGGCATCTTACTAAAAGTCAAAGTAAACTTTGTCATCTCTGCTATATACTTTACAGATATACAGAGAGACGAGAAGACCTGGCTCCAGTTTTCACAGTGCAACAAGAAACAGGGAGCAAAGAACAAATAGGGCACATGGAATAAACAATATATAAATACAATACAAAATATACATTTTAAACTGGAAATGGAGTATTAAATATAACTATAAACTTGAACTAGAAATAGAGGTAGAAGAGAGACAATTTGGATGCAGTATTAACCTACAAAAGTGGAAATTGACTTCTACACTGAATGTGCATGAGGTTAGTATTAATATGAAAAATTCTATATCCAGTCTATTAATAAAACAGTAGTCTGACTAACAGTATTCCTTAAAAAGTATAACTAACATTTAAGTTTGTGCAGATATTATAACAGCAGTGGAGAACCAGAGTCTGTGCAATACTTTCAATAATTTGTGCAGATACAGTTAGTTAGAAAGTGGCTGATGGAGGTTGTGTTGGTGGTCCAGGTGAGGTCGTCTGAGATGTGAACAGTCTCAACCGTGGAACCATGGATACTGAATGGTGTGTGAGTGGAGCGAGTTTTCCTGAAGTCAACGATCATTTCTTTGGTTTTGTCCACATTCAGCGACAGGTTGTTCTCACTGCACCAGGCAGCCAGCTGCTGAACCTCATCTCTGTATACTGACTCATCATTGTTGCTGATGAGCCCCACCACGGTCGTGTCATTGGCAAATTTGATGTGGTTTGAGCTGTACAGTGTGGTGCAGTCATGGGTCAGGTGTGTGAACAGCAGTGGACTGAGAACGCAGCTCCTGTGCTCAGTCTGATGGTGCTGGAAATGTTGTCGCCGATTCGGATGGACTGAGGTCTCTCTGACAGGAAATTCAGTATCCAGTTGCAGAGTGAGGTGCTCAGTCCCAACTCGCTCAGTTTCAAACACAGTCGTTGGGGAATGATGGTGTTGAATGCTGAACAAAAGTCTATGAACAACATAAACCTAAGGTAAGAAAAGCAAAAATATCAACTTTGAATTATAATACACAAAGCAGTATTTACAGATTACAGGATTGAGAAGATAAATATGAAATATGATTTGACCCAGATTTACAGATTTTCACATTAAAAGGCAGACAAATAATCATAAAAATATACAAATGAATGCATTGTACACTGTTTACCAATGTTTACCTACAGCATCAGATTAACGTTGTAGATAAACTACAACATATAAACTACAATGTAGATTATATTGCCAAAAGTATTGGGACACCCCTCCAAATCACTGAATTTAGGCGTTCCAGTGGAGGTTGTTCTTCAGGGGTTGGGTTTGGCCCCTTAGTTCCAGTGAAATTAACTCTTAATGCTTCAGCACATCATGTCATGTCAAAGCGGAAGTAAGGTTGTGCCTGGACTTTAGCTAAGCGGCCACCAGAGGCTGCCATTGTGTGTTTTCTGTCGTCTTGAGTCTCCCGTCAATCACAGTCGATGTCCCACCTTTCCCTTTGTGTTTGATAGGTTGATCGCCAGTAATAGTGCGTGTTCTCCTATTCTTGTTTATTTCAGCCAAGCCCCCTGTTTCTCATTGGTTATCCCTTCATGGGTTTTCCCTGATTAATTTCTGATTGCTTTTGGATTGTTTCCTCTTTATTTCATTGGTCCAGCCCCTCGTTTGTGTGTTAGGATTTAAGCTCAGTTTTCCCAGTGTTTCTTGTTGGTCCACCCTCACTTACTCCTCCCTGTAGTCAGTGTTGCTTGTTGGATTTTCGTAAAGTGAGAAGTGTTTGTTTTGTTTGTGGCCCTCGTGCCGGTTTATGTTTGGCTGTTTGTGTGTGTAAAATAAATGGCTTGCACCGTGACCTGCCTTTATCTCTCATATGCTGACTCAAACCAACGTGGATATCGAGAGATTTCAGACAACTTCATGCTCCCAACTTTGTGGGAAGAGTTTGGGCACAACCTCTTACTTCCGCTTTTCACTTCAGTAAAATCATCACCACATGGCAAATGCTGAACTACAGTAACCTCATAGTTATCAATGTAAGAGGAGGCATATAACCCAAAACCTTTGTCCAGTCTGCTGTCTGTTGGTAAGGACCACTTGCAGATCTGGTGGACATTGGATGCAGAGACGGGCAAGCTCATGCAGACTGTAAAAACTGTAAAACAACATTTGTTGAAAGTATTTGTGTAAAAAGTAACCACTAATTTTGGGACTAATATTGTGAATAAGACCCATAAAGACATTGGTACTGAGGGAGTTTGGTGTGGAGGAGGAACTTAACTGACCTGCACAGAAGCCTGACCTCATCTTTGGGATGAATTAGAGCTGAGACTGTGAGCCATTTTCTTTTGGGAAAATTAAAAATTCCCATAAGCACACTCCTAAACCATGTGGACAGCCTTCCCAGAGGAGCTGAAGCTGTTATAGCTGTAAAGGGTGGGCCAACTCCATATGAAACACTATGGATTAAGAACAGGATTTCATTCAAGTTCATGTGGTTCCCTAATACTTTTGGCTTCAGTGTAGAATCATGGTGTGTGATGCATTTAAGGATGCTCTGCCATTCAATATCTATTTTTGTCCTAGATGCAAGTTGTGGTTGGCAGTCCCGATGCACTGAACTACCCCATGACGCACCTTTCTGCATAAATCTCAGTATAGAATCACATTTATGATCCAAAGTTAAGCTAACATATTCAAAGAATGTAACATTATTGGTCATAGAGGATGAAGATGGATTTACAGAATTAGTAGAGCTTTAAAAGTAGAGATGCTTTAGGGCCTGTGTCCATCAAATGCGTTTTTCCACTGAGTCAAAACCTTTCTGCGTTTCTCTTTTCTCAACGCTTGTTGCTGCTAAATTACAAAAAGCCTCATCGGGCACTTCCGTATCGTCCCTTTTTCTAAGTGTTTCTTTGAGGTCGCTAGTTTTGTCGACAAGATGGAAAGAAATCACATCTTAGCATTAGCGCCAGCGTTTGAAATGGTCTCACATCTTTGACGTGTAAAAATTGGGTGCATGAGATAAAACGTGCAATTAAACAGCTGGCAGAGTACCACTGATTTACATACTGCGCCCCCTTCCTCAGTTTTGATTGGCTTGGATAAGACAAGTGACATTGATGAGCGAGCGCTGCGGCAAAACATCTCCACTGGCGTTTTTCTTTTCTGCTGAAGGCTCACTCTTGATAACTGAAGCTCACAGGATTTGTATTGAAAATAGAAGCTGTCATCGGGAAAAAAACGTGTTTGTTGGACACAGGCTGTTAATTGCCAATAATGTTACTGTTAGCATGTTTTTGTTTGAGAAATTCGTGTTTAATACAATTCTGTGTTTGGAATGAATACACTTTCCTGCTTTGCTTAATAAACACAACGGTCTACCAAGCCACTTTTTTATATTAGTGAAGTTTTCTGTTACAATCAGTTTACCACATAAAGTAAAAGTGACAGCTGATGTGTAATCAGGATTGAAGGTCGCTGGTTAGAATCCAAGGACCGCAAAGGCATCAATGAGGTACTTAAGAGCAAGCAGCCGCTCCCAAGCACTGCCCCCCTGCCATTGTTAGCTGGCCACCGCTCCTTCACAATTGAGTCAGATGCAAAGGTCACATTTTGTTGTAGTGCACTGTGACAAAAAATCACCCACTTTCATAGGAAAAATTGAGTCAGTGGGGGAAACATGTGATTACCAAGAAACAAGCTTTCCACCACATTTATTTGCCTTCCATCTTCCACCTCAATGTTTGCCAGCTGAATTCAGTTACACATTTTAAAACTGCTCTTAAAACTTGTCTTTGGTGTCATTTTTTAAGGCGTCCTTGAGTGCTATGAATCACGCCTCAAAATACATTATTATTATTATTATTATTATTATTCATAACCCTAAACTAAATTTGAATCAGTGTGATTTTTTCGTTGATCTGCCATATGTAAAAGGAAAAAATAACTCAAAACAGCAATCTGAAAACAAATTTATCTCTGTATTGAATCCTGAATCGTTTATTAATTGTGAATCAATCGAATTGAGATTTTTCCGTGTTGTGCATCCCTTACTACACATGTCGGGTATAGTATACAAATAAACAAGATTGTTGTCTAGACAGAGGATAACATAGTTATGAAGAATATTCTATTTCCAGTTGGTAGTGTAAAGGTTAGGGAGTTGACCCTGTGATCAGATGGTTGCTGGTTCAAGTTCAATGTAATGTATTTGATGTAATGTGTAATTATGTTCAGGGACAGACTGGTACTAAAAAAACGGCCCTGGACTTTCTCCCAAATAGGCCCACCAACTGGAATTTTAGATATAATATAATAGTCCTGCTCTTGTTGGCTGTTGATCTCATTAAGTTTAGGTTATTTGACTCTTCCAAAATGCACAGATTGCCAATCTGCCCCTGATTGTCGTGTATTTTACAGTATTTTGCAACCTGAATTATTACCTTTTTGTGAAATATTTAATCATTTAATATTTGATGTACAGTCACTTTTTTCTTTTACAACATAAACCATGAAATAGTAGTTACTATATGAGTAGTGTCTAAATCTTGGTGTAATAATTAACTTTGGGACACTTGGTCAATGCATAGGGTGAGTATTTTTTCAGATATATGTTGTGTGCTAATCTTATTTACATCATATGTCACTGCAACTGCCTCAGTAAACCGGGTTAACTACAGTTGAATTAATCTCTAATTTTTCATTAAATTAATTACAGTTTTAACGTGTTCACCACACACCCATTGGCACATCCACTTAAAAACTGGTCATATTACAAATTCAGGCATTACATTTTTGTCCTTGTGCAATGAAATATTTTAATGTTATATAAGTTTAACATAAGTTATTAAAGTAAGATGTAATTTCTGTAGTTATTATGCTGGAAAAAGGGTTCAATGTCACTGTCTCCAGAACTCATACAAAAGTAATTATTTTCTTACTTTATAATACTTGCTGAAACACTGAGGACAATTGGCACTCTAAGTTCTAGTGGATGAAACCATTTTGTGCTCTTGTGTTAGTTTGACTTATTTGTTTGAGCAGCTTTCTTCTTTTGAAAAACCACAAACTGTCTGTGAAGTCAATTCGCTTGCACAACAGTGACTTAAACCAAAGAACACTTTCATTTCCTCCTTAATGTTCCTGCTGAGTCTCAAGCTTTACAGTAAAATCAGTGTTTGAATTCATACGAAGGTGCGTCATTCGTACTTCCTGTGCTGATATAAACGCTGTTTACGACTCTGGTATTCTCACGCCCGTCTTCACAGGTAGGAATTTATGTCTAAAATTTAAAATTGATCGTGTGGGTCCATTTTTAAGCAAGTAATTTAGTAAGTAAGTAAGTAAGTAATTTAGTCTATTAATCCAAATTCAAAATTTTAAGGAAATCAGAAAGTTATTTTAACATAGTTTAATACTACTTTTATTTAGTTGCACAACAGTGATCTTTTGTGATGTTAAATTGAAAGTGGTCTGAGATTACATAAAAAGAACATCAACAGAAGCTTGAGTTGTAGTAGAATAATTACTACACCTGTTACTACATATATTTAAAATAATCAGAGGTGGGCAAAGTAGCTAACTTCATTACTTAAGTGAAAGTACAGATACCTCTAGTCAAATGTTACTCCAGTACAAGTGAAAGTTGTAGTCAAATTTTTTACTTAAGTTAAAATACTGAAGTGCTTGTTTTAAAAAATACTTAAGTATTAAAAGTGCACCTTCTGTCGCTGCATTGTTGCATTATTGCCACAACACTCACAATACCTACTGTTGACTAGATTGTAGAAGCTGTAGAATAAGGAACTGGTAGAATGTTACAAAATGAAACTTAAATGAAAAACAGTCATTATTATATTTTATTAATTAATTGTAAGACTACACACCAAACAAAACAGCATGGTAGTGTTCTGACCCAGTGTATGTTAAGCAGGAGGACAGTGCAATAGCTATAAAGGCATTTCACAAGATAAAATCAACATTGCAACCTGCTTAAAACCCAGCTCTACACCTCTAGCTTCATGACTTTCCAACAGTAAATAATGTTAATCAAGACAGAAAACAGCAGAACTGTCTGAACCTGGTTTTATAGTTCCAGTCTACAGGCGTGATGTAACTACTGGTTACTGATAGACTGTCACCTGCCAAACAACCAATCACGCTTTAGAAAAGGGGGAATAACATTCACTTTATCCACAAATTTGAAAGTAATGAGTAACAAGAACCTTGATAGAAATGTAGTGAAGTAAAAAGTACAGTATTTGTCTTTAAAATGTAGTGAAGTGAAAGTCATAAGTTTCTCCAAAAAAATACTACTCAAGTGAAGTACAGATACTCAAAAATTCTACTTAAGTACAGTACTCAAGTAAATTTACTTAGTTACTGCCCGCCTCTGAAAATAATATTTAAATTATGTTAAAATAACAAGAAGAAATATGTCTTAAATCTACATAATTTAGTTAATAATATATTAAGTTTTGCTGACACACTGTGAATTTAGATTGTCAAACATTAATTCATACTCATTTAAAGAAATATTACACTGAATCCTCCTTTGTGTGTGTAATAAAATAAAAATGTGAGAATATGATTTAAATTTTATTCAGTATGTAAAAAAATAAAATAAAGCAATGATAGAAATACAATAATAATAATAATAATAATAATAATAATAATAATAATAATAATAATAATAATAATAATAATAATCACAATGAATATGTAGCAATAAATGGGGTCCCAGCATCGTAGAAAAAAAGCAGAACTGCATTCTCAAACCTCTAATAATAATAATAATAGTACTAGCTACTACTACTACTACTATTAATAACAAACAACAACAACAACAAATAAACAAATAATAATAATAATAATAATAATAATAATAATAATAATAATAATAAATAATAAATAAGAATTATCATCATCATCATCACCACCACATGTCTATTGGATTATTTTACTTCTCCATAGCAATGGCCGCCCCCGGCTCCACAATGTTTGTAGAAGGTGAGACTGTGCGAGGAGGTTTCACCTCATCAGACCCATGGTCCCATTACAATCAGCTCCAGCAGAACAGGGTTTGAGTTCCCTGCACCAGCAATCTCAGCCTCCCACAAAACAACCCAAACTCATGCAGGAAGCTGGAAAGCAGAAACCCAAAGTCTCTGGGGTGAGTCTCACGTGCTCTAGTTTTACACACCATGCAAACTGCAGCTTTCACACGCTTTCATCTTTTTCTCTCCGCAGACTGTCCAGATTATGATCGGTGTGATGATGTTCATCTTCGGCATCCTGCTAACCGTTTACACTTCATATTATACAGGAGACTTAATAGTCTTTCAGTGGCATGACCTACTGGGGCTCAGCACTGTATGTGTTTTGTCTATTATATTCTTAATTTCAATGTCTGTTCATTTTATGTCTGGACAAACCCTGCTATGGTTATTTTTAATATGATTGCAGTATATTCTCCGCGCCTCTGCTCGTGACTTCAGCCAGACAGGCCCACCCTTGTGAGGTATGTAAAAGCGAATATGAGATTATTTGTTATTGTCAACAAGCACACAGTGCACTACAACCAAAGCCGACCTCTGCATTTGACCCATTTGTGAAAGAGCAGTGAGCAGCAAACGAGTGCAGCAGTGCTTGGGGGCGGTACCTTGCTCATGAGAAACTTACCCTTTACCGGTGTGGGATTCGAACCGAGACCTTTCTGATCACGGGGCAAACACCCTAACACCACTAATACCACCCTAACACCACTACCAATTTTGCAGGTGGTAGCGTACTGGTTAGTGTGTTCTCCCCATGATTGGAAGGTCACCAGTTCGTACCAGTAAAGGTACCACTGTGCGCAAGGTACCATCCTCAAGCACTGCCCCCCGGGCCCCTCCCATGTCTGCTGTAGAGCTCACATTTAATTGTGGTGTGCTGTGCTGTGTTCACAATAATAATCACTCACCGTTTTAGGACCAAAATGTTGATTTATGATAAGCATCAATATTTTCTTCTAAAATGAAGTCGCTCATTTATATTGACTTGTTTATGATCTTTTTTTGTTTGTTTTTGGATTTGGATTAATGTATATCTGACTATAGTTACAGTGTAGAAGTAAGTATTTAAATGCTATATTAGATTTCACAATTCAAAAAATAAAAAAAGAATTACTGCGGCTGGCACGGTGGTGCAGTGGTTAGCGCTGCCACCTCACAGCAAGAAGGTCCTGGGTTGGATCTGTTTGGACTTTGCATGCTTTCCCCGTGTTCGCGTGTGAAGCGGAACATTTGGTGGAACCTATGCAAATAATATTTTGTGAGTGTTTAAAAATGTCACTGATATTGTGCCACTTGATGTATGGCCGAGGCCTCACAGCATGTCATTTAATTTTGCATGATTATTTTACTGGACCGGAGCCTATCCCGGGAATTACAGGCGCAAGGCGGGGAACAACACTGGGTATGCGCCAACACACTGCAGGGCACCCACACTCACACAGTCATACACACGTTCACACCTTGCGGTGCCAATTTTCTGAGTCACCAATTAACCTATATCGCCTATCCGATTTCCTACACCTGTGGAAGGAAACCAGAGCACCCAGAGAAAACACACGCAAACACGGGCAGAGCATGCAAACTCCACACAGAGAAGTCCTACGGCCATCCCGGGGGTTCAAACCCAGACCTTCTTGCTGTGAGACGGCAGCGCTAACCACTGCGTCGCCGTCATGTCTAAAGCAAATATTATATATTTAGAGAAATGTGTAATGATCGACAGGCTCTGTATGCTCGCTTGATAATACTGTTTCTCATTTTGATTCTCTCAATTAGGAAAAAGCCTCTCTTATTCTTAACATTTTCAGCGCCCTGACTGCAGCAGCCTCCATCATTCTACTGGCTCTGACATACATAGGGCTCCATTATCACCACAACAGGTGTAATGATAGAAATCCTTATGATAAGACAGTCATTACGATTACTATAGTACAAATGACCGTAAAGAGTCAGACAGTCCCTGAATCAGTGGAGTGATGATGGTGTTCGCACTGCTAGAGTTCATCGTCTCCATCTACAGCTCTGCATTTAAGTGTAGCGCCTCCTGCTGCGATAACCTCACGGTGAGTGTGGCCATTGCCCTGATGCTTCAGAACACTACTCTGAACAAAAAACTTAACCTAAATTAAACTTAATTTTAAAAATATTTAATATTTAATATTTAAATTAAAAGTATTGAAGTATATATACATTCATGATAACAAAAATAGAATTAGTATTAAAAGAGAATCAACTTATTAAAATGCACACATTTTTCATTACATGAGTAGAATAACAGCTGGTAGAAACCCTGGGTTTTCTTTCAGGCACTCTAAAATTATTATTATTATTATTATTATTATTATTATTATTATTATTATTATTATTATTATTATTATTATTAGAAATAAATAATTCTGAATAACTCAAATATACAATCAAGATTACCAAAAAAGAACAAATAGAAAGAAAATGAAAAGATTGAAATAAAATAGGGAACTAAAACCAAACAAAAAATTTATATGGAACAAGATATATTAAAAATAATTAACTTTGCACTTGAACTTATGCTTTGCACCCAAATGCGGCTTGCAGTTATGATACACTCTCCCAACCACTGTATACTCTTAATTGATGTATATATGTTCAAATAAAAACTTGATGTGATGATATTTAAATCCTATAGTGATTACATGAGTTCTAAAATGTCCTTTTGCTTGCAGAGAAAGTGATATTAGGGTCAACCTCAAGTGCACTACTTGGCTATGAATGCGGAAGGAGAGCCCTTAGAAACGCGATTTGAACAATGGAAACCTGCTTAACTGGAAGCCGAAGTTAGATTCATGTTGGGAATGTCAGAATATTGTAATTGCATACTTGCATGTGAATAATCTTAATCAAAAGCACATAAAATGCTTATCTCATGTCTAATCCATCTCAGCAGTTTTCTGTTTTATGCAAGCTGATGTTGGAGGTGAAATTTGTTTAGCTGGTGTCATTACATTAACTGAGACCAGGTCAACCAGAACTGGACCAACACAGATAACGGTACACAGATACCCCACACGGTTCCAATTTGGCCTGATGAGAAAATATCGAGTTGGAATGAAGGTCCTGGTTTGCCAATTGTGGATTCATGGTCATGGATCTTCACATTAATAATTATAAGAAATTATCAGATAGAAAGTATAATTACAAACTAAAAAGTCGAAATCATGTCGAAACCTTATAATACCACAGAACACTCCAAGATTGCACCAGGAAATGATCGTAGGCATACTTTCTCAAAACTGATTTTCTAGCTCATAATTGTAAATTTTCGATTTTTATTTCATTATTATCAAGGACTTAATCAATTATGTAAGGAGTTTATGTATTCTCAAACGCTTTTTTATCTCATTATTATGACTTTTTAATTCTAATTATGACTTATCTCATAATTTTGACATTTTGTCTCATATTTTTGAATTTTATCTCATCATAATGACTATATATCTCAATTATGACGTTTTATTTCGTAATTTCATTCTGTTTAAAATCATTAACATAAAGGATGTTGATGTTTTTGTTTACTTTGCAGCACATAAACATAACTGTTACTGTAATTACCACAATTTATGTAAATATTAAGCTTTTTCTTTAGTAAATTAGCAATACAAATGTCCACATTTTATAGTTGGCATTTTTATTACAGCATTTGTGATGTTTATATTACATTCATTAAAATATGCTAAAGAACGTAGTCATAACATGAGTACAACACAATACCAGAAAAGCAAAATACTTATTAGATACGTACAGTTACTGCCCAATAGCTGGCTCCTTAATTCTCTGAAGGTTTTATAAGAGTTTCATATCAAACTTTGGCGGTGAATTGATAGCAACAAACTTAACTAATATGAAAGAGGCTTTCTATACCGGGTTGTATTTATTTAAAGCACAAGGTTATCAAGGAAAATATGTACACATTCCTGATGTTACATAGAATTAAATAAAAAATTATAGCAACAGAAAGCATTTTTAATAAAACTAACTCTGCCCACGATTATTTGGTTTCTAATAGTTGAGGTGACTACCAAACCATCGTCATTTAATTTCCTTAACAACACCAGCTCACTCACAATCTCTGTGTTCCTGATGGTTTTAGCGCCGCAGGATTAGGGACCGTCACAAAATTGAATACATGTTTAAACTAATTTTTAGATGTTATTTTAATAATAATTAATTAGCATGTACATATGAGTGTGTAATTATTACTATTTTGAAGGAGAACAGTATTTAAGTCAAGTATTTCCTTAAGCAGAAGAGAATAATCTCAGTCTCCTCACAGAGAAATACAGTTTATTAATTAAAAACTGGTATCGGATCGGTACTCAGGATCAACCGATACGTAAAGCACGAGTATCTGCATCAGTATGAGAACTGAAAAAGTTGGATCGCTAGTGCATCCCTAATTTATGCAGGAAGGTGCTTTCATTGACCGCCAACCACATCCAGTGTCTAGACAAAAATGTAAACATAATAACAGAAAACAGTCAATCTATATGGATGAACTGTGAGTTGCACATTGAGAATAAGTGTAACATGGAGATTCTCACCCTTGGCTTGCTGCAGTAAGCTTTACAGGTGAACCCTGAGACACAGACGCAAATGATGAACTGAAAGAATGTGAGAATCAGAAGGAATGAAGTGACTTTAATATATTCACTCTGAAACAAATTAACAGTTTAGGACTACATTAAAATTTACATTTTAAAGGTATGGAAGACATTAAAATACTAAATGTCTTCTACTTTTTCAGTACAGCATATTGACATTCATGCTTAATGTAAAACTGAAATCTGCTGGAGTAGTTATAGAAACCGCGAAACCCACATTTTCAAGAAAAGCAAGAAATGAACCATTACTCTTTTGTGCTGTTTTAACATCCCTCGAATTCTTATGTCTGTCATAAAAGCTTTTTGAAATAGCCAAATCAATAGATATCATAATCATAATGATTCCTGCCACTGTAGCACTAATGATGTTCACAGCCAGAGAGCACTTCACCTACACAAGAAAGAGGACAAAAGGCAGATTTTGGAGATGAGCATAAACTGACATTGGCAGGTTTGTACCATTTATGAGTAGGGACATGATTTTGAAAACCACAGTAACATAAAAAGTTTTCCTTTCTCTCTCATTAAAAGCCAAATTATCTAAATAATAATGGATATTACATTCATGGGCCATTTAAATGTTGAACAAATTAAGTAATGAGGAAAAATTCTTTAGAAAAGTAGGTGGGGAGCTGAAACTGGGCCAAATTTCCCAAAATGCTAAAATTATTTAAACTAAGAATGCTCAGCTGTGATAGAATTTCTTCTATCAATCTTATTATGTGACTGTGGCGAGAAATCACGTTATTCGATTTTTTTTCTCCCACTGCTTCTATAGTTCTTGTGCTAGAAACTTCGTTCCAACTGTAAAAGTGTATTTACAGCGTGTGTGTGTGCTTGTTGGTTCTGTCATTTTTCCCCATTAAGAATACATGGGATTTGACAATCGAAAGCTGGTTTGATAATGTTAAATTTAATTTGCAGCCTAAGTTACAGTTATACCATTATTTTGTAGGACATCGAGAGTTGAGCTGATGCTTTAGCCGATCTTTGGATTACAGTCTTGGCACTATTTTCTTTTAAGTCATAGTTTAGCCTTTCACATATCAATAAACATTGAAAGCAAAATGATGCATTTACAACTCACCGCAAAGCGAACACATACTGGAGTGCATATGTCAGTATTTGAGCCTAGATGTGTTTTGCTAGTTTTGTTTTTGTTTGAATTAAATCCTTATATGACTAGAAACAAATAAATTTAAAATGTATTTTTAAGACAACTATAATTTTACAGCTCAGTTTATAGCTGTGCCATTATTTGCCAGGCATTACGAAGCCTGTAACATTTAATTGATGCTCTTTTGATTATCGGCTAAAGTTTTTTTAAATAATCATTTTCTTTAAGAACGCTATTTTCCCTTCACACAATATCGTGGAAAGTAAAGTGATGAATTTAGGACTCACCGCAAAGTGAACACATTGGTCTGGTTTCTTATTTTGTTGGTTTTGTTTTTGTTTTAAATCCTCATATGACTAGAAAGCAGCAACTTTTGAAGTATACTTCAAGACAATACAGTGTCTAACATGTTTTGATAAGGATAAGTTTAAAGGTGCAGCCCAAAGTACAGTTTTGCTATTTCCATGGACATCACACAGTCTGTAATCCATTGAGTTAATGCTTTGGCGATCTCTTTGGATTATCTTTTATCTTTTATGCTCATATTCTTTAAGAACATTATTTTTCCTTCACGCACAACATCATTGAAACCAAAGTGACGCATTTAGAACTCACCGCAAGCGAACACACATTGTAGTGCATATATTCCATACGGGTTTTCCTAGATTCATTATTTTTCTGGTTTTGTTGTTGTTTTAACTGAATCCTTATCTGAATAGAAAGACTTAAACTGTTAAAGTATTTTTCATGACAACTGTAGCGTCTAACATGTTTGATAAAGTTAAATGTAATGTTGCAGCCCTAGTTACAGTCATGCCATTATTTTCTGGACATCATAGAGCCTGTAATACGTTGAACAGGGGTGCTTTGCGATCTCTTTTGGTCTTTTATAATTATTTTATAACATTATTTACCTTCACGCTATCAACTGTTAAAAGTGATGTATTTAGGAAACCCATTGACATTTGTGGTGCATATGATGCCATTAGATTTCTAGTGGTCCAAGCACAAACTGCTTTTGGAATCCTCTTGTAATTGTTCTTTCTTTCTTTCTTTCTTTTTTAGAGAGATTCAGTAACGTTTTCATATTGTAACAGCAATCTTTAAATCTTTAATCTGTAACGTACAAATAATGTTTTATAATATGTGCAAGCATTGCAATAGCAGTCAAGTGAAGAGGCCTATAATTATACACTGAAAAAAAAAATAATTGGATTTACTTGATTGAATAATGGACATTGTTTCCACATGAATCATTTGAGTTAGGCTGTTCTTATTCCTTTGCGTTTTGTTTTGACTTAACACAGTAAAATCACATTTTCAGTGGAAATGTTAAAATATTAAGTCGAATCCATGTGATTTTAGTTAACTTAACAAAGGCACTTTCCCTTTTTTTCAGTGTACAGTTAAAATTGCAATCATGGAATGCAATTCTACTTTTGTGCATTAAATGTTCAGCAGCAGTTTAACATGAGTATACTGTTCAGTCAGTGCATAAAAATATGGATGAGATTGTTCATGTAGCAGCTTGTGGATCACAAAACAGTGATGTCCAAAGTGCAGAGGTGCAACAGAGTCAGTACACATTTTATATCAAATGATTATAACGTATATTATATTACATGTTATTATTTTATGTTATTAGGTTTCTGTTTTGGCTGCCTTGTTTTGAGATTGTTTAAACAAATATGTTAAATTAATTTACTAGCAATTGTGTTAACACCATGTTTTAAGTTCAATCAACTTTTGAATGCCATCTGTGTTAAAGATTCAAAGATTTTTTGTCAATTCACATTTTTTGTGCAAGACATACAGAACTGTGCAAGGCAGGTGTGGAAAAATGCTGTAAACAAAGAATGCTTTCAGAAATATAAATAATAATGATTGTTTATTTTTATCAATTTACAAAATGCAAAGTGAGCGAACAAAAGAAAAATCTAAATCAAATCAATATTGGTGTTACTACCTTTTGCCTTCTTCAAACCAGCATCAATTTATAGGTAATAATTCTGCACAAATCAGGGATTTTGTAGGATTATAGTCATTATATTATTTTGTAGGATTATAGGATTATAGATCTGTGGTTAGTTCTCCAAGATGTTGAAACGAACTCATCAGCCGAGTTCCTTCAAAAACTGTGTAAGTGTACCTAGAAGAATTGATGCTGTTTTGAAGGCAAAGGCTGGTCACACCAAATATTGATTTGATTTAGATTTTCTTTGGTTCATTCACTGCATTTTGTTGATTGATGAAAATAAATGAATAACTCTTCCATTTTGGAAAGCATTTTTTGTTTACAGCATTTTTTTCACATCTACCCAAACCTTTTGCAGGTACCGTACATGAGAACCGAATGCCGCCGCTTCACTGGTGTGCGTACCCTCCAATTAGAACTAGAAAGTTTAAGATAGATTACTAAATTTTAATTGAATTTAATAGACATTCTATAAAAAGACAACCAACAAGACAACACAAACTGACAAGGCAAGTTGTGCATAAGGCAGTTGTGCAAATGATAACAGTAGAGTGCAAATGGTAGTAAACATATGTCAAATTAGCAGCGGAAAGGTATGAAATGTAAACAGTCCTTGAGACTATAGTGCAAAAAAGCAGAGGTAGTCAGTAGGGATGGGTATCGTTTGAATTTTTTCTATCTCTATCTCCGGTTCCGCTTATTCCGGTTCTGATGATTCCTCGATTTTGGTTCCACGCTGTAAGAAAAAACAAAAAAGAGGAGACACCCGTTTAAATAACAAAAAACTTTATTCAGATGATTCAAACCAGTCAACTGATTTGTTAACAATAAATGCAATTCAACAGTTCTTGTTGCGCGCGCAAATGTGAAACTCGAGAGCACAAAATTAAGAATCGAGTGCGTGGTTGCATAATATTGGCGTGGCGAACTGTATTTCTATCGTCTTTTTCCTCTCGATGTTAAATGTCCCTCGCTACAAGACAGTAGACACGATTTGCTGCTTTTTTTTGCTCGAGGAGATTTCTATGCCGCGCGGTTTCAAGGGCCCCATGTGTCCCCAAGGTCTCACAGGGTCCAACAGTCCCAAACCCATCCGCCAAGGTGGTCTCAGTGTCCAGTGTCCTGGTCCCAACAGTCTGTCCAACAGCAAAACAATCCCAACAAACCCATCCAACAGTCCAGGCTGGTCCAAACTAGGCCCCAACATATCCCACAGTCCAAAATTTGTCTGCCAGTGGCCCCACAGTCTGGGGCCATCTGGGGCAGTCTGGGGCCCATTCCCAAGTCTGAAATATGGTTCCCTGGCCATGTGTGGGGGCTGGCCTCACAGTCTGGGGGCTGGCTCACAGCAATGGGTCTACAGTGACCGGGTTTTTGGCAGCTTCTGCCCGGCGAATCCTATTATCGATGGCTCCTGGTCTTGTGGATTGACTTGCATTTGTGTTTATGCTGAAATGGGGACAGACAAGGAGCCATTGATTGCGTGCTTATTAAACGTGTTAAATCTCACTCGAGCAAAAAAGCCGTCGTCGGTAATCTACTGCGCGTGAGGACATTTAACACATCGAGAGGAAAAATACATTCGCAAGAGGAAAAATACAGTTCGCGCGTAATATTATCACAACCGCCAAGACTCTCGATTCTTAATTTTGTGCTCGAGTTTTCACATTTGCGCTGATTTTGAAATTTACTACCGATGGCGGCAAGCCATTTTGCGCACTCTACTTTTGACATTGATGCGACGCCCATGCGGTCATCAGATGTCATTGTTGGCCTAGCAGATGCCTTGTTTAAGAACCGATTTACAGAACCGAAATTTTAAAAAACCGAGTGGGTACCCGGTACCGGGTATTTTTGAAGCGGTTCTTATTTGGAACCGAATTTCGGTTCCCATCCCTAGTAGTCAGTGCCCCCCAGGGGCAGGGGGCAGAGTGGGGAGGTAATGGACAGAGTTCAGCATCCTGGTAGTCTGGTGGATGAAGCTGTTTAAGAGTCTAAGGCCCGGAGGGTCCGGTACCTTCTCCCTGATGAAGGCAAGAGGCTGAAGTGGGAGTGTAAGGGGTGGAAGGAGTCACAAGCAATGCTGATGGCTCTGCGGGTCAGGAGAGTGGAAAGTGTCCGTGAGAGGGTCAGGGGGGTGCCGGTGATCTTGCTGGCTGTATTCACTACCCGTTCAGAGCCTTAAGGCAGGAGGCAGAGCAGCTTCCGTACCACACAGCGATACAGCCAGTGATGACCCTCTCAATGATGCCCGTGTAAAAAGAGTGCATGATGGCGAGGTGGAACTTTCGCACTCTTCAGATTGCAGAGGAAGTAGAGGCGTGTCTGTGCCTTCTTGGTCAGTGATGTGGTGTTGTTGGTCCAGGAGAGATCCTCAGAGATGTGTACCCCCAGAAATTTGGTTGTTGTCACCCTCTCCACAGCAACACCGTCGATGGTCAGTGAGGCATGCTGATGAGGTCTTCTCCTGAAATCTAAAACCATTTCTTTGGTATTCCCCACTTTGACGAAGAGATTGGTCGCCTTACACGAATGGACCAGTTACATAAAATAATAAGTTAATTATTACACAAAACCTTAAACATTACTGTCACTGTGTCTATAGTAAATTGCTTTTTTCATGTAATTCACATTTTCAAAGCTGTTAAAAATGATG
This sequence comes from Distichodus sexfasciatus, assembly GCA_032718565.1. NCBI lineage: Eukaryota > Metazoa > Chordata > Actinopteri > Characiformes > Distichodontidae > Distichodus > Distichodus sexfasciatus. The sequence goes on from JAVGVS010000920.1 coordinate 38,425, forward strand.
TGTTCAAATATTTTCCTAATGTATTCAGTCTTATTATTAATATAAATACTGTATTATTCAAATGAAAAAGTTATTTATTTACCTAAATAAATCCCCCTTCTGTGCTGTTAGGTTCGTTTTCTATCTGCAGAAGATGTTTAGTTTCCGGTGTATTGTGGCAGACTGGTCTAAGTGTGGTTAAACTCAATGTTGACGCTCCCCTCTAGCAACAGCATTTCTACACTGTGGTACTGAGTAGGTGTGTACATTTGTTTTTAGATTATTTTTGATTGATTAGTTATTTTATGATGGTGTTGAACACCCTGACATTTAATACTTTCTTTTGGCTTAATGATCCCTATATTTATTTTAATTTCAGAGCCAGCCTTGTGGAATCAGTGAAAGCGAGTGACTGTCACTGTGAACACAGCACAACAAAATGTGACCTCTGCGTTTGACCCATCCATGAAGGAACAGAGGGCAGCGTCCAGGGAGCAGTGCTGCGGGACGGTGCCTTGCAGTGGTACCTTTATTTTTAAACCATTTCTTTTCCAGGAAAATGGGCCTGACTTCTCTTTTTGAACAACTGGAAGAAGAAATATTATAGTAAATGAGCAGAAGGCATATTTGTTGTTTTCAAGCAGACAGCAAAGATTTATTGAGATGAATTAATTTTGCTCATTTTAAAATATTATAATAGAAGACAAAACAGTAATCAAAACAAAAATGCTCTTCAAAGTCTTTTTAACTGCAGCCATTACAATGATGTGATTCTTGTTATTTATACAAAATAATTTTGTTGCAAAAGTCATTTTTAGCAGAAAGCACTGGAAGAACAACTTTATGTTTAAGCGAATTTCAATGCAATTATTTCAATGGGAAAATAGTGAAATATGTGTTATAGAGTTTGGAGAGCCATTTATTTAAATGGTCAACTGTAATGTTTTTAGATTTAAATGGGACTTTTTCATCCCGAGATTCTTGTTGAGCAATGTATCCTCTGGAAATGGTTTGGCCATTATTAGTGCAGCGGTAAGCAGACCAGTAATGAGAGGGAACGTTAACTCCCTCTTTTATTTCCTTCTCTCCTCTTCTTATATCTATCCATTTCTTTCCTGGAACTACCCCAGTAACAACATATGCTGGTTTATCAACACTTAGCTTGCACATGTTCTTTATCTGTTTGAGCATGGGCTCCTCTACTTCTGTAGCCCAGTTCTCATTGTTCCTTTGTGTTTGTGGAGCGACGTTAGTCATGGTGAAGCTGGAATCTGCTTGATCCTGATCCACTGCATAGCTATTTGGAAACACATGGCCTTTGCTGTACGCCGTTCCTCTGTAGTCTTTTTCCAGAGCTTGTGACACCATCCTCTCCTGTCTTGCTCCTGGTGTGATCTCCTCCATGTCTTTATTGCCTTTTGTAGGTACTTCGTCGAGCTGTTATGATGTAAGAGAAACATATTTGAGCACTGCATGACTGCAAAATCAGAATATGCTAGAAACGTTGATTATACAGTGATCAGCCATAATATTATGAGCACCAAAAGGGATATAAACAACTCATTGATCAAAGTCAATACATTGATTCAATGATCAATGAGCACATAACATTGTTCCAAAGTGAAAACATTGATCAGACTTCATTTGATATGTCTGTGTGTGTTCTACAGGTATTTCCCGTTCTGAATGTTGCTGCACAACCTTTTGTTTCTTATGCAAGTCACTCTTTGCCTTCCAGTAAAATGTGTAATTGTTTGAGTTATTGATTTCTAAGTCAGTATTAGATCTGTTGTTAATATTCTATATTACATAAGCAGTAGTAACCTGATCTCAAGTCAGTGTATTAGTCTGTGCTGGTCTCAAGCCCACATTAATGAGGAGGGTTTTGTGAGGAAGGACATCAGGTCTAAAACTTTTGCCCAATTGATAAACAAAAGATGGAAAATGAAAGAAGATAAAATTTAAATATGTAAATGAAGGCTACCAAGAGATTCACTCACCTGAGGTTCATTCTTCCATTCTTCATTTCGTGCAATTTTATTTGCAGGAACATAGTATGTATAAGCTGAATACACCGGAATCCTCTTCTTCGTGTCAAAAAGAGTGGCAAATCTGTATTTATTTTTCCAGCGCTGACAAATCTGTTTATAAAAGTGTCCCTTGAAAACAGTTGGGGTGATGGGTTTACTTCGATGTTGAGGATCTCTGATAAAAAAATTAGGACAGGACGTTTTAAAAGACCTCACCACCTCTCCTGCAGCCAGTGCAGCAAACCCCAAAATCAAAAATCCCAGAGTGAAAGTCTTCATTCTGTCTGGTCGGTAAGGAGAATGTAGAGAGCTGAATTTTGTCAGACCAAAAACGTGGCTTTTGTATTTAAAGACCATCACAACTGGGGGTGGTGTCATGACTGTGGTGAGGCAAGGTATGCAAATCAGCTTCTTTTATTATCTTCACCCAACATGTTGTCTTAACAGTCCTCGAGCTGTAGACCACAACTGCAAGCATGTCTGTTATCATCATTTAAGGTAAACATCAACAATTTCAGATCTGAGATAGGTATCTACACAAAGAGTTGATACTTATATCTACAAAAAAGTTTCTAGAATATTTAGATTGTAGTCTGTAATCTAAATGAGGAAATATTTGAGAATGTATAAAAGGAATGATCATCATCTAATGCTTCTGTAGAAGTGAAATGACCCAGTTCAGGTTGAGAGTCTTGTGGTTTTACACTTTGTAGTTATACGGGGGAGGGTTTGGGTACAAAGCGATTGGTGCAGTTGGGTTGCTGACCACAGCAAGGATCTAAAACAAGACAAACTGTTAAACCTTGTCTGAAAGCCACAGCATATACAAACAACTGCATTATTTACAATGAAGACCGTATAGAAACTGTATTAATATCCTGTTGTAACCATCAAGTTGCTCTCTGGACATTCTCTCTCCAAACTTGTTAAAAAGTGTTTTAGTAGCTTATAGGGATGCACCGATACCAAGGCAACTCATAATGAAAGTGAATGTTACTACAAAGATCAGCAATGCCACAACTGCAGGATGAAAGGCCACACTGCACATTTGTGTAGAAAGAAAAAACAAAGGCATGAAATAAATATGAATAAAAAGAAATATTATGATACAGCAAAAGGAAAAATTCATAAAGTTGAGGCCGACACTTCCGATAGTGAGGAGGCTACTTCAGATTCAGACTTTAAATTAATGCTGCATATGGTGTCAACAGTAACTAGTGACACTGAGCCAGTCTTGTCAGTAAAAAGGGACAATGCAGCATCAGCTAGGATTATGATTAAGCCAATGATTGAAGGTCATGTGTTAGATATGGTCGCTTTCCACCAGCCAAGGCCTCTGATAATAGCCTACTGCCATATCTAGTACGGAAAGACGGGCTCACAGTACTTCAGGGTTTACTGCGGGGAAACAGAGTAGTAATTCCACCCAAGTTAAGCAAACATGTCTTAGAACAACTACATGTAGGGCACCCAGGTGTGGTTAAGATGAAAGCTGTGGCAAGAAGCTATGTGTGGTGGCCAGGCATTGACGCGCAGGTCGAAGAGAAATGCAAAAGGTGCGTCTCTTGTCAGTGCTGTCAGAGAAGCCCTAGTCTAACATCTCTACACAGCCCCATGGCAGTGAATTCCCATCGATTTTGCAGGTCCTTTTGAGGGGCGCATGTTTTTCATAATTATTGAAGCCCACTCCTCAGGGGTCTTTTCAGTCGTTATGGAATACCAGAAGTCCTCATTAGTGACAATGGGCCTCAGTTCACGTCCCAGGAGTTTGCCAACTTTTCAACATCCAATGGCGTTAAGCACAAATGCTCAGCCCCTTTTCACCCTGCAACGAACGGCCTGGCGGAGCACTTTGTGCAGGCATTTAAACACTACCTGAAGTCATCACGGGGCACAGCCTCTGTCCAGCGGAGACTTGATTCCTTTTTGCTACAATACAGGAATACTCCCCATGCCACTACTAAAGAAATGCCCACCATGCTATTCCTCCATCTCAAGCTTCGCACTTGTCTCGATCTATTGAATCCATGTGTGGCAGAAGTGGTCAATCAGGCACAAGAAGCCCAACGAAACTACAGGGACACATGCGCTAAGGCCAGGAGTTTCAGTCTGGGTGACCTAGTTCTAGTCTGAGACTACCAAATGGGGGAGGAGAAGTGGATGTCTGGAACTGTTACATCGCAAGCAGGACCAGTGTCATAACAGGGTGAGGTTGGATCGAAACAACAGTGGAATCGTCATGCAGACCAGATGCCACCCCTGCGTTGCACGGCCTTCAGTTGACATGCAACTAACACCCACCGCTGTCAGTCCGCCAGTGATGACTGACGTGAGGGAAATGCAAGAGAATCCCAGTTCTTTCAGTGGAACATCACACACACGGACACTCCAGCAACACCACGACAGACACCTAAAGGACATCCAAGACGGATTCGCAAACCACCTGACAGACTGAATCTTTAAACTGTTGGGGAATGATTTGTGGAACTGGTCAGTTAGAGAGTGTCGTTTCAAGAAAGGGCATAATAATCCCTTGACACACTCAAGGTGATGGGCAGTCTACCCCCAGCCTTTAGTAAGATATTGGTTTGTTAAAAGAAAAAAAACACAAAAAAAACCCAAAAACAGGAATTTAACTGTACTGTTTGATTCAAGAGATTCAAGATTCTTTATTTGTCACGTGCAAGTTATACAGGTACAACATGCAGTGAAATGTATCCTGATCCACTCTTTTAACTGTGCAATAGACAAGGGAAAGACAAAATAGACACAATACAAACTTACAAACATAAGACTGACTTAAATAAGGAGGTTGGGGTCACAGGACAAAAAAATAAAACTATATATTATACAATAAGGAACATAAAGTTACATGTGCAATATAAAGTTACATGTGCAAGTTTTTAACCTGAGATTGCAAAATTGTTCTAAGACAGAACAGGTGCAATGAGATGATTTTTATAAAGTGCCAAGTGCAACTGCAGCATTATACATAGCAGACAGAGTAGAGCATGTGATATTGGATAATGAAATGAAATGTGGCAACCAGTATAAATGATTATCACAATTGAGGTCATTGATTGTTGATCTCTGCATACATAGAATATGTGTTGCAACCTCTTAATATCTCATAGTTTGTTAACTGTATTTGAAATAGCAAGTTACTGAATAAGAGGGGAGGAGTTGTGATGTATTGGCAATTTATTGTCTATTGCTCCACACCGGTAGGGGACACGGTCCTACGTAGTGTGTTGTGATTTGTTCTAGTTGTTCTTGGTTGAATAAAGCAGTCTGGAAGTACAGCAACCCGCGTGCAGTTGTGTTTCTGAGAACTTATATGTTTCTACTGCGATATATAAATGAGGGGTATTTAATAATTTCTCAATTGAGATATTAATAGATATCAATTATCAATCAATAGATAGGTCTCAATAGATCTGTTGCAATTCGCTTATCAGGCCAGACTCCGAGTGGAGGATGCCATCATCTACCTGCTACACCGTGCCTGCAGTCATCTTGAGAAAAACTTGGAGCATCCCTGAGGATTATGTTCTTCGATTTCTCCAGTGCCTTAAACACCATTAAGCCAGCCCGGCTGGGGAGTAAGCTCTCTGCAATGCAGGTTCAGGCTGCCCTAGTCTCTTGGATTATGGACTATCTTACTGACAAGCCACAGTACGTGAGGCTGCAGGGCTGTGTGTCTGAAACAGTGCGGTGCAGTACCGGAGCACCTCAAGGGACTGTTTTATCACCATTCCTCTTCACCCTGTACAGATCCGACTTCAGACACAACACAGAGGGCTGTCACCTGCAGAAATTCTCAGATGATTCAGCGATAGTCAGATACATCAGGCAAGGGGAGGATATGGAATACAGAAAGACTGTGGACAGTTTTGTTGGCTGGTGTGAACTGAACCAGCTGCAGCTCAATATCAGCAAGACAAAAGAACTGGTAGTAGACCTGAGAAAATCACAGCCTCCTGTTTCTCCCCTGTCTATCAGAGGGGTGCATGTGGAGATTTTCCAGGAATACAAATACCTTGGCCTGCACATGGACAATAAACTGGACTGGTCAAAGCACTCACCGGCTACCAACAAGAAAGGTCAAAGTAGGATGTATTTCCTACGGAGACTCTGGTCCTTTGGAGTCTGCAACTCAATGTTGCAGATGTTCTATGAGTCAGTGGTTGCAAGTGCCATTTTTTATGCTGTGGTGTGTTGGGGCAGCAGCTTGAAAGTGACTGATGCTAAGAGACTGAACAAGCTGATCAAGAAGGCAGGCTCTGTGGTGAGTGGGGAACTAGTCACTTTAGAGGTGGTGGCAGAAAGAAGAACACTGTCCAGACTTCAGGTCATCATGGACAACACCAATCACCCACTCCACAGTGTGGTGACTGAGCTGGAAAGCACTTTCAGCCACAGACTCATCAGCGTAAAGTGCTCCACTAAACGACACCGAAAATCCTTCCTACCCTCAGAAATCAGACTCTATAACCACTCCCTCCGTCACTCTCCCTTACAATAATGTGCACAATAATGCTACACACATAATACTACTAATAATAACTACACTTTGCAATAACTTCTATTAACATGTGCAATATATACAGTATATACAGTATATCTCAGATTTTTCCATAGGAGGTACTTTTTAAGCCAACATAGTGTATTCTATTCTATTTTTTGCACTAAGGGTTTTATCTGAGTATTTTTATATAAGCTTTAACTATATTCTTGGGTATTATTCTTTATTGTTCTGTCCTTGTGTCTTGTGAATTGTGCAGTCGTGATGTGGGCTATTTCCTTCGGGATAAATAAAGTTTTCTGATTCTGATTCTGATTCTGATTCTTTCTTTCTTTCTTTCTTTCTTTCTTTCTTTCTTTCTTTCTTTCTTTCTTTCTTTCTTTCTTTCTTTCTTTCTTTCTTCTTCTTCTTCTTCTTCTTCTTCTTCTTCTTCTTATTATTAGTAGTAGTAGTGTTACTATTTGAGGGATTCAACGATGGTTTAAAATCGTAACAGCAATCTTTTAATCTTTAATCAGTAATGTACAAATAATGTTTTATAATATTTGTAAGTATTGTAATAGCAGTCAAGTCAAGAGAACTACAATTACATTATGTTTAAATAAATATGTTAAATTACTTTACTAGCAATTGTGTTAACACCATGTTTTAAGTTCAATCAATTTTTGAATTAATGCCATCTGTTTTGTTACTTAACATAAAATAATGTTTTTCCAGTGTACAAATGTTCTTCGATTTGCAGTTTTGTCATTTTAATATACTTTTGGGAAGGGTTATGTAGGAATGTGATCTTAATTGTTGCGGTTTCAGTTCTCAGCGGCTGACGTTCTGACTTTTTTTGAAGTTAATTATTACACAAAACCTTAAACATAACTTTCACCATGTCTATAGTAATGTCAGGTCTCCTCCAGGACAGTTGGCGCCAGCGGCCGCCAGAGGCCGCCAGAGAGACTGTACATAGTGTTTCCCCGGGTTCCTGGTTCACAGCTGTTGCATGTTTTCTCTCGTTAGTCTTCATTATTTGGCTTGTTGAGTTAGTTCCGCCCCTTTGTTAAGTTCTTGGGTGTTCATTGGTTGTCCCTTGATTGTCCTGTTTAGTTTCATTGTTGGTTTCCCTATATAAGTTCTGTTATGTGATCTAGTCTTTGTCTGTGCACCCTCACAATACCCATGTCTCCACAGAGCCCACGGTCAAGTCCTGAGACTCTGCCCATGGCCCTGTCTGTCGTCTGCCTGAAGTTTGTCTTTGTCCTGTGCTCTTTGTTAGTGTCTGTTAGTTTGTTAGTAGTCAGAGTAGTCTTAGGTATTAGCATTAGCCGTTAGCATAGCGGTTAGCATTAGCATTAACGTTAATGTTAGTTAGCATTAGCCATAGCCACTTCCTGTTGACCCTTCCCCTTTAGCATTAGTGAAGCCTTAGCCTTAGCATAGTTAACTTTAGTCTTAGCCATTCATTTAGGTTTAGAGTTAGGTTAGATTAGTTGGCGTTTCCCTGATCTGTTCCTGTCTGCCTCTAGTTCTGGTTCCAGTCCCCGTGGCTGTTCCTGTTCCCTGTGCTGATCCGGGTTCCCTGTAGCTTCCATCCCTGTTCCCCGCCTGGTTCCTGTTCCCGTCTCCGAAGTAGCCATAGGGTTTTGTTTAGTCAATGTGTTAGCCTGTCTCTGCATCTTTGTCTTGTGTGCCTGTTCATCTGCCTGACCCCGCCTGATCCCCTTCCCTCCACTTCTGCACAATAAAAAGAAAAACCTTCCTGTGACTTGCGTCTGCTCCATCTGCAAAATGTGCCAAGTAAATTGCTTTTTTTCCTATGTAATTTACATTTTTGAACATTCACTTATGTTATAAAAGGACACCTCAGCTGTTAAAAAATGTGTTCAAATATTGTAATGTGTTCTAATGTATTAATTCTTATTATTAATATAAATACTGTATTATTCAAATGAAAAAGTACTTTATTTACCTAAACAAATCCCCCTTCTGTGCTGTTAGGTTCATTTTCTATCTGCAGAAGATGTTTAGTTTCTGGTGTGTTGTGGCAGACTGATCTAAGTGTGGTCAAACTCAATGTTGATGCTCCCCTCTAGCAACAGCATTTCTACTTTGTAGTAATGAGTAGGTGTGTGCATTTGTTTTTAGATTATTTTTGATTGAGTAGTTATTTTATGATGCTGTTGAACACCCTGACATTTAATACTTTCTTTTGGCTTAATGATCTCTATATTTATTTTAATATTTCAGAGCCAGCCTTGTGGAATCAGTGAAAGCAAGTGACTGTCATTGTGAACACAGCACAGCATAACGAAATGTGACCTCTGCGTTTGACCCATCTATGAAGGAGCAGAGGGCAGCGCCCAGGGAGCAGTGCTGTGGGACGGTGCCTTGCAGTGGTACCTTTACGGGTTTGAAATTGGAAACGGCAACCTTCCGATCACTGGACGAACACCCAAACCGTTATGCTGCCAAATGCCCTGTCATCAGTGTAGTGATGCTGGTGTTACCACTGCTGGAGTTCATCGTCTTTATCTACAGCTCTGCGTTTAAGTGCAGTGCCCTCTACTGCAAAACCCTGATGGTGAGTGTTTGTGCTGTGTTGAGTCAAATTTGTGTTGTGTTGTATGTGTTTGCAGCATTTGTGAAGTTGCCTGTGTTTTGTGTATTTGCAGTGCGTCTGTGAGAGTGCAGCATGTGTAACATGTGGTGCATCTGTTGGCATTGTGATGAAAGTGTTTTCTGAATTTATCATAATTGCATGCTTTATTAACTCGATTAATTGCAGCACATTTTTCTTTTTCAAATTGCATTAGGCTTTACCAACTACCCTAGATTCTTTATTGATATACATATTCTTGAGAAAGCACATTCTCATTTGTTTTAAAACAAATGTTCATTTTCATGTTTGGCCTGCCAGCTTGTTCTCCCGCTGATTGCAATGCTGCCTTGTTGCAAGGTGTTTTTCTTAAATATAACACAGAACACAAGACCTGAAGGAGCATAATCCATCTGTCCATCAGTAAACACTGCCATTTTTCATCTTGGATCGATAATGACTGCAATTTTTGGCACTCAACATTTATGGCATTTAGCAGACGCTCTTATCCAGAAGGACTTCCATCTCCTAATTTCAGTCGAGATTTTTTTTTTGTTTAACCGCAGACAGTGTCTCACAAGTACTTTCTCACATCCAGAGTTTATACCTTTGAGTTTTTCAGAAATTTTGTCAAACTTCAAGTAAATATGATAGATTTTTCCCTTCAACAGTTTCACACCTGAGATAGATATCTGCACAAAGAGTTGATATTTTAAAATAAGTTTCTAGAATATTTAGAACGTAGAGAGGTGAATTGTCAGACCAAAAATGTGGCTTTTTTATTTAAAGACTTTCACAAGTGGGGGAGGTGTTGTGACTTCGGTGAGGCAACGTATGAAAGTCAGCTTCTTTTATTATCTTCATCCAACATGTTGTCTTAAGTCCTTGAGCTGTAGACCACAACTACAAGCATGTCTTATCTCCATTTAAGGTAAACATCTTCAACAATTTCACATCTGAGATAGATATCTACACAAGGAGTTGATGCTTTAAAATAAGTTTCTAGAATATTTAGATTGTAGTCTGTAATCTAAATGAGGAAATATATGAGAATGTATGAAAGGAATGATCTAGTGCTTCTGTGGAAGTGAAATGACCCAGTTCAGGTTGAGTCTGTGGTTTACACGTAGTTGTACGGTGGAGGGTTTGGGTACAAAGCGATTGGTGCAGTTGGGTTGCTGACCGCAGCAGGCATCTAAAACAAGACAAACTCAAGTTAAACTTTGTCTCAAAGCCACAACAAATACAAACACCTGCATTATTTACAATTGGCAGTTGGTGGCATTACGGTAGGGTGTTCGCCCCATGATCAGAAGGTCGCAGGTTCGAATCGAGGACCGTTAAAGTTACCACTGAAGTACTCATGAGCAAGCCGCCCACTGCTCCTTCACGGATGGGTTACATTTGGTTGTAGTGCACTGTGTGGTGTGCTGTGGTGTGTTCACAATGACAGATAATCACTCACTTTCAATGAAGACCGTATGGAAATTGCATTAATATCCTGTTATAACCATCAGGCTGCTCTCTGGACATTCTCACTACAAACTTAAGTGTTTTAGTAGCTTAGCATGTGGCCTGTAGCTAATTGTGAATGCCTCAGGCATTTTTCCAACATTGCTGAAGAACGTAGACACATAGCTCAATCAGCATCATAGTACAGAATCTGTTCTTATAAAGGTACTCAATGACTCTAATCTGAAAACAGCTGCATGAAAAATAGCTGTACTGTTTAACATTTTTGACTATAAGCTTCTGCTAGACCGGCTTGAAAAATTAGTTGACCGTTCGGACACCTAGTTTATTTTGCATTAAAAACAGGGGTTACTTTGTCTCTATCAGAACTTGTATATCGGAGAAAACCTCAGTGGTTTATGGAGTCCCTCAGAGATCCGCTCTTGGGCCTGTTCTGTTCAATTAGATTGTAGAATGCTTCCTCAGGGTCAAATTCGTAATCAGATTAATGTCTCCTTTCATAATTATGCAAATGCTTCTCAGATCTTTCACCAAATGACAGCATCACAGCTTCCTTCAATTAAATTCTGCATCCAACTAGCTACTCATATCCCTACCCCAACTGTGGGCAGTTTTTAAAAACGGCACTATTTGTCTACTGCCTTTCTATAAATATCTGCCCTCTTATAGTACTCTTAATCTACTTTGATTGTACAATATATTTAATGAATAATAAAATTATTTATATTGTTATATTATATAAAAGCTTTAAAGCACACTGAATGACGTGTATGTCATTGCCTTGCCTTGTCCAATACACATGGTCATGTTCATCAAGTAACATTTCTATTTTAATTTTCTTTTTTAAGCTAGTATACCCTTGTTTCACAACAACCCCTAATTACTAGTTCAGGATTTTAACTTGGCACGCTCTTGGCCTGAGGTATTTATAGAGTTTTGTTCTTGCCGTTTCCTTGTGAAGTAATGTGATGTTCTTGACTGTCATTGTCCTTTGTTTCTGGATGTCTTTTGCACCCTGATTTGGATATGTTAGGGTTACCCGAACTGTCTCTATTGGTTAAGGACTATGCCTTTTTGCAATACCAATTTTTTACAATCCTTGTCTGCTAATATGCACTTTGCATTTAGTCCACCAAGTAATCGTCACATAACAATGCTATTGGCCAGCATGCAAGGCATAGAATCAGTCAAAAAAAACTACTATTTCGAGCTGATAAAACATTGATTTCTCCTTTACCAAATGTGCTATGTTAATTCTCACCGGGGTTTGAATGCAGCAGCAGGATTTGCAGCCAAAAGCGGAAATGCAGATGGAAATTATGAACTGAAGTACAACCAAAACCAGCAGCACTCCAATTACTCCAATGTAATGTTCCTAAAATAACAAACCATGTTAGTTCTGCAGTGATGCTGATGTTTGAATAACTCCGCTGAAAAGGATTCTTCACAATAGTGAAAGGATATGTGATGCGTATGCTGATTTCAGGTTATTTTCCTGCATTTAATCATATTCTAATAAATAAATCATTCTATGTTGCAATTGTCTCGTTTTCAGTTCTGGGGTGTGAGAACATGACAGAATGAAAACACAATGGTACCAGTATGGATGAAGAACAAAATTCAATAAAAAATACGAACCTCATATTTATTATGTCTACAGCTGTAATAATTGTAATCATCGCAATACATTTCTCCTGTAAAAATCATCTCAAAGAACATCAGAGCGAACTGGAGTACTGCAGTCAATGCACTCAACACATTCATAACAACAGAGCTTTTCACCTACAGGAATAGAAAAATGTGATGCAGTACAAAAAAGGTTTAGTGCAGATGAATACATCTTGGTTATCAACTGTCATTACTGAAAAGGCAATATCTAGAATAAATGTGTTATTTAGACTAATTACATTCATTTGAGCTGTATGAACTTTCCTAAAAGTGTTATAGTTACCTACCAGACAAGGATAGTTGTAGTTCGCACCAGCAACAGCCAGGGATCCAGCACTAATATACTATATTAGAAATCAATTATTAAGTATCAATACTTCATATCCCAAATAAAATGCATGTAAATAAAGAGAACCCTACAATACCGAACATACAATGAAGGACCCCCAGATGGTGATGCCACTGTATACAATAATAAAATGAATGTAGACAGAGGTCACAATGCCAATCATGAATGTGATGATTCCGACCACAATCTGGACAGTCTGTGGAGAAGTCAAAATTATTTATAAAACACATCTAAGACAAAAAAAACCCCACAACAAGTGTTAAGGACATTAAACAGAAAACGTTCAATTAGCCACAGTCTAAAGCAATTGAGAAGAAATGAGCTTCTGAGATGTGCTTTGGGTTCTCCTTTTAGGAATTTGCTCCATTGGTCCGAGGCTGCATTTAAGCTGCTTGCTGCCGGAGCTACTTGTGTTGGCATCAGTTGTGTCACCACACTGACGGCCTGTGTTGGAACACCAACTGATACAAAAGTGGCCATCCTTAAATACACTGACCAGTGTCCTGTTTAAAAATAAAATATTTGGTGTGATGTTAATGAACATGTTAGATATTACATGCAACAAATGCTTACGCACATTATATATGATGGATTTTACTCAATTTTATTATATTTAATTATATTCAAGTATATTAATTTAATTATATTCTTACAGTATAAGTACTGTAGTTTTTAGACACCATATATGTAAGCGTTTTGTGAGATTTACTTTCAGGGAGCCTCTTACATTTGCTCCGATATTCCTCAGTCACTGGTACATTCCTAACCTAACCAGTCCTTTGCCCTTACACCCTGTCACCCTAGATTTCCTGTACTCTGTCCTCCTAATCAACCTTGTTTTTCACCCTTTCCTCTAGTAACGAGTATCTTATAGTCAAAATAGACCCTCTGTGCTAGATCCTGATAGACTTAGAGTCTCCAACGGGCATCCTTGAGGCCCCGGAGAAGAAGATAAAAAGGTACATTCCTGGGTGCTAGAATTAGAGTGAGTTTGGACACAGAGAGAAACACTGAACAGCCAAATGAACATCTTGTAGGAAGATTGTTACTCTTTTCTGTAATAAAGCTTTTAAAAGACAACTCTACGCCTCACCACTGGCTCTTCATCATTCTCAAATCTGAGAATCCAACATACACCTCAAACTTGTAATTTGACGCTCACTGTTGCGTTGGCATGTTAAATCCAAAGAATGTATTCTAAATTTATGTATTTTTGTCTTTTCTGTTGTTGCTTATAATTTCATTAATTAATAAAATCAATTAAACTAAATAACAGCTTCACTAAATAACCAATTTGATATAATAATACCTAACTACTTAACATCCAATTAATATTATGACTTAATTAGTTGAAATATTATTGGTATTATAAATTAATAATTATCAAATAAGTTAAATTAATTATAAAATTATACAATTTTGGTCTGGCAATATTCTTATTCTTCTTATAAGGGTCAATAACATTTTTTGTCAGGTAAAATGTTCATATAAACCAAGAAATAGTTGTTTATAGTGAACAAATGGTCGATAACTATGATGTGAACAGTTACTGTACTGAACGCATTCATTTTTATATTTTTATAATTATTTTTCTGCCTTTTAATGTAAAATTGGGTGCTAAAAATATGAAATATCTGGCCACAAGAATGCAATAATCTCAAATAATTGTATATACAGAACATAACTATAAAATACTGTAAAAATAAACAGGAAGAAAAAATACTTTAAACACTTTGAAATGATATTAATGAGACTAATGAGACTTGATTAAACACATTATTCCAAACTCAACAATATGCATGACATCCATGTAATAAAATCACTTTTTAAAAAACAATTTTGTAGAAACCCTTTTTAGCATCTATAGTTATAATAGATAATAGAGAGCTGTGGGAGGTTTATTAATAATTTTTTTTTTAAAGAATATATTGTAATTTTTGAAAGTGTTCAAAGAAAATACAGTTTTAAAAAAATCAAAATATGATTTTAATAAAAACTAATGCATATTTATTTAGTGACTAGATCTGACATGCTCATATATAACAAGATTTTGTCATTTCTGTGTATAAACTTTATAATGTAAAAACTGTCCAAACATAACTATATATTTATCTATTTTTGTTGTTTATTGAGATAAGAAGGGTAAGATTCCTAATTATTCAGAATATCTAATCAACAATTGCCATTTATCATCATCATCATCATCATCATCATCATCATTATTTATTTGCAAATGTTACATCAGTGAAACAAATAGGATTTGTAGGATGCAATTAGAGTACTAAGTAAGAACGAATCAAATAGAGTTTACCTGATCAGCAGAGTATTTCACTTGTGCTATTAATTCTCAGACCACAGAGAGTTTTTAATGTTGTTTAACTAGAACAGGAAGTGGCTGATTAAAGCCTGTGGTCACAACAAGTAGGTCATTAAGGTTGGCATTTTACACTCCAGCTTAGTACAAATAAAACAAACTGTCAGTTTGTGCTGGCAACAGAAACCAACAATAATTTTACAATACTTTTATTTCTTCATTTGTTCTATGTGAAGCATGATGATGGTACAGCACGATACTGATCCAACATAGAAAAATGTCTTGCATTGAAATGTTCAAATAAAGGCAAATTGCAATATTGAAGTAAATTTGTAGATTAAAAGGGGACAAAGAAATCCAATGGAGGAGCAGAAACCTGTACAGATTCATCTCAAAGTTCTACATTATAATACAGATGGAGTACAGATCCTAAAAGAATTAATAGTATTCTATTGGAATTATTAAAGGTTAGTTATTACAATAAAAACTTGACGCAAAAGTTTAGATCTTTCATTTGTGTGATTTTAAAATCCAATGACCTCAAATTCTCAAACTGAAACATGTCTTTTGGTAGTTAGACCAATTCACGTTTTAGGGTCTTGCATCATCAGTTCCCAGGGAACATGGGTTAAAAAACACACGATAGTTGAGAAAAAAGGGAAGCACTTTTGCAAGAGCCCGGGTCAGTTTGGGAACATGGAAACTGCAGCGACATGATGTTTTACTGTAATTAAGTTCATTTAAGCTGTTTTCATCTGACCAGGCTCTCGGACATGAAAGCTGCAGAGTTTGTTTGGACAGGAAGTGGATTGTGGGTCTAAGGTACAGTATATTCTGAGATGCAAGTAGGAGCTAAAAAGAAGTTTCCCTGGTGTGGGAGCATTTCGATCATTTCTCCAACATGTTATGTTTTTTAAAAAATTATTATATTAATGTTAATATAATTTAAATGTTCTCATGTTGATGTGTTATATAAATCACTTTTAAATATTGCTGTCTTATTCACAGTTTAATCCTGTGTTAAGATTTTGCTTAATTAATATATAAAGCTTCATAGGAGACATTTTATTAGATATAACTCTTTGAATAATTAATGGAAACACTTGTGTCTACAGTGTTTTCAAAGGCAGGTGACGTTCTGTGTAAAAAGCCTTGAGACATATGAAAAAAATATTAGAAAAAATTATAGATCATTCCCAATCTCACAAAACAGCCACCAAACAACCCAGACGTCAGCACAAACATTATTCTTATATTTCACATTCAGGTTACATAAACACTCTAATAACACCATTTTTTCCCATTTTACACCCAGTAAATATTCATCGGACTACTTCATTACACTTTTCTTACAATCTCTTATAAGTGCAGTAAACACCACACTGGAGCTAGTTGATCTTAGTCCTTTGGTTAATAGTGAGCGCTTCATGTCATACATTTTTCAATCAATAGACGTCCTCAGTGATTCATCTGGCCATCACAATTCACCACGACAATTGCTATTGATTCATGTAAAAGATACATCGCTCTACATAAAGTGAAATGATCTTTAAAAAAAAACAAAAAACGTTTAAGATCCCTCAAAAGTGTGTCCCTTTTTTTCAATCATCATTTTTTTTTACCCATGTCCCTACCTTCAGTATCAGTTTGACAACAACAATTTGAGGAGTCAGGAAAAATGTAGTCAAGTTACTTTTACTTTTATTAAATTTGTAGTCAGGTAGAAAGCAAAAGATGCTGCTTTTGATCATACTCAATCCAAATACAAAATGTTTTAAGACACACAAATGGCAAAGACTCAGAAGCAAAAAAAGTTTTATTGAGGTAAATTTTTTTGCCCGTTTAATATTGGAATTTTTGAAAACATTTTCAAAAGCAGTTGGAAAACAGTAATCTAAACAAAAATGATTTTTAGTTGCAATCATTATACTCACATGATACAGCAGTGCTGTTATTTACTATTTCAGCCTTTTTGCAAAATAATTAATTTCTTCTAAAAGTTATTTTAGCAGACAGCGCATAAAGAACAACTTTCTGTTTATGTGAATGTAAACGAAAAAGAATTGCTGCTCTATATTTAGAAAATAATGAAACTATTTTCCTTACAACATTTCTTGTAGAGTTCGGCAAGATTTTTATTTAATTTATTAACTGTGATAATTCTTAATTCAAATTTGACTGTTTTATCCTTAGATTCTTGTTGAGCAAGGTATCCCTTGGAAAATGTTTGGCCATTATTAGTGCAAGAATAAGCAGACCAGTAATGCGAGGGAACGTTAACTCCATTTTCTTTTGTCTTTTGACTTCTTTTTATTGCCATCCATTTCTCTCCTGGCACCACCCCAGTAACAATATAAGCCGGGTTTTGAACAGTTGGGTGGCATGAATTTTTTATCTCATTAAGCATAGGCTTCTCTACCTCTGTAGCCCACTTGTTATTGCTGTTTTCTGTCTGAGGAGCGATGTTGGTCATTGTGAAGCTGGAATCTGCTTGATCCTGATTAACTGCAAACATGCTTGGAAACACATGGCCTCTTGTGTACTGAGTATTCTCTGCCGAGTAGTCTTTGTCCACAGCTTGGTAAAACATCTTATTTAGGTCTTTTCCCTCGACTATCACCATGCCTCTATTGTCTGGATTTGATGGTTCATCAAGCTGTTATGAGGTAAGAGAAACATGTTTAAACACCTCATGATTGCGAAACCAGAAAACATTTACAGTATTTAGCAGATGCACTTATCCAAAGTGACGTCCATTTGTTAATTTCATGGATAGTGTTACTGAGACCAGCTTTGGGTTAAGGGTCTTGCTCAGGGACCCAACAATGTTAGCATGCAGACTCACAACCTCAAGTATCCTAACCATTACACCACCACCATCCCATATATGTCAGAAACATTGGTATACACAATATGACTTTATGGCCTAAAAGAGCTGTAACGATACATCCTTAATTTCAGGATTATATATATTTTTAATAAAGGATCCACAGTTAGGGTGTTGCCTGGAGGGAAATCTGCTCTACAACTTTTGTCAAATCGGTGTGCAAACAGCGATGATACACTGATGTGAATCCTTACAGATAAAGCCAAAAAGGTTAAGAACATACAGTACATAGATGTAAATTAAGACTTCTGAGGTTCACTTACCTGAGGTTCATTCTTCCAGTCAGCGTCCTCATCTCGTTTAAATTGATCTTGAGAATTATAGAAATTATAAGCTGAATACACAGGAATCCTCTTCTCCGTGTCAAACAAAGTGGCATATCTGTAGCCATTTTTCCAGCATTGACAAATCTGTTTAAACTGGTGTCCCTTAAAAATAGTTGGGGTGATGTGTTTATTTTGATTTGTTGGGTCTCTAATGAAGAACTCAGGACATGACTTTACAAAGGATGTCACCACCTCTCCTGCAGCCAGTGCAGCAAACCCCAGAAGCATGAACATGATCAGAGTGAAGGTCTTCATTCTGTCTGGTTAGTAAGGAGCACAATGTCTTGCAGAGAGCTGAATTTTGTCAGACCAAAAACATGGCTTCTGTATTTAAAGACCATCACAACTGGAGGAGGTGTCATGACTGTGGTGAGGCAACGTATGCAAATCAGCTTCTGTTATTGTCTTCATCCAAAGTGTTGTCTAACAGTCCTCTAGCTGTAGACCACAACTGCAAGCATGTCTGTTATTACCATTTAAGGTAAAGTAGCGTACAACTAGACCACAAAATTAACATATGCAAGCATGTCTACTCTTACCAAACAACAAGTGTGCTTATAGTTCATTTATATGAAGCAAACTCATGTTTAATTCTAAATTTAGTTTAAAAGATGATTTGTTATTGTGAACACAGCACAGCGCATTGCATTTGACCAGTCCATGAAGAGAGCAGTGCTTGGTGACTGTACTTTTCTCATGAGTACTTCAGTGGTACCTCATGAGTACTTTAGTTGAGTCTGTATAGCCAATCAGAACAGATTGTCCTTTTCTGGGGCAGTTGATAGCGTAACTATTAGGACGTTCGCACCGTGGTCAGAAGGTTGCTGGTAAAGGTATCACTGAGGTACTCCTGAGCAAGGTACCATCTCCAAGGACTTCTCCCCTGTGCTGTGGTGTGTTCACAATGACAAATAATCACTTGCTTTTTAGCATTTTAAGTATTTACATTTTTCACTGACATCAGCATAATGATGCATTGTACATGTGCAGGTCAAGTCTAACTAACCGATTACTAAATATAAATAATTATGGGCCAGAACATGGATTAAACATAGTCTGGGACTAAACTGCAGTTACAATAGAAATTGGCTACTGAAATTCACAGTTGGTGTTGACATAGGCTGGATTGGTGGTTGTAGAACTGTTGCTGGAGTGGGCAAAAAAGGTGCAAGTGTGAGAGCAAGAGGGTAAGCTGTGAGAATGTGTGATGGAGGACTGAGAAACTTATATAAAGAGGCAGGACGTCAAATACCACAAAACAACCATCCATCCAATTAATGGAGCTTGGTTTGCTGGTAAAAGGTCTAGATCAAACTATATTTTGCTGCATGTTGTTAATGCTTTGGGCATTGTTGGTTCTCTTGGTGTGCACATGACTGACGACCTCTCCTGGAGCCTCAACACTACCTCCATCACTAAGAAAGCCCAGCAACGACTACACTTCCTTTGAAAGCTGAAGAAGGCCAACCTCCCCCCTCCCATCCTCACATCATTCTTTCGGGGGACTATTGAGAGTGTACTCTGCTCCTACATCACTGTCTGGTACGGACACTGCACCATCGCTGAGCAGAAGGCCCTACAGCGGACAGTGAGAACAGCAGAACGCATCATCGGAGTTTCTCTCCCACCCATCTCCCAGCTGTACGAGAAACACCTCATCCGTCGAGCTTGCAGCATCGGGAAGGACTCCTTCCACCCCTCACATGCACTGTTCTCCCTCCTGCCATCTGGTAGACGGTTCCGAAGCATCAGAACTCTGACTGCTAGACACTGCAGGAGCTTCTTCCCACAAGCTGTCAGAGCTCTCAACTCACTGCCACCACCAAGGAACTGATAAAATTGCAGGAAATGCAACTTTTGGACAAATTTTGACAATTTGCACAATATCACATATTCTTGCACAATATCACATATTTCACAAATATGCACATTTTACCTCATTCTACCTCATACTAAATTAGCTCATGCCTATTTGTACATTGCTCATGCCTATTTTGTACATCTGACATTTTTGCATATGTTTTGTCTTGTCCTGTTCTGTCTATAGCATCCTAGGAACTAAAATGCACAGTCACTTTTGAAGCGAAACGGCATTTCAATACACTGTATACCATGTAAACTGTTGTATTGACAATAAATCCATCTTGAATCTTGAATCTTGAGAAAGGGGCGGAGTCTTCTGATGTTGTATAGGAGATATCTACAGGACCTAGTGAGGTTGCTAATGTGTGAAGAGAGTGACAGTTCGTCAATGACACCAAGGTTTCTTGCCATTTTTGAGGGGATGATAACAGAGTTATCAAAAGAAATGGCAAGGACTGTGAATGGTGAAGGACTGCCTTGTACAAGAGATCACTCTTGCTAGGATTTAACTTGAGGTGGTGGGATGTCATCCAAGAAGAGATGTCAGCTAGATACTCTGAGATTTGAGTTGATACATGTTGGTCGTCTCGTGGAAAGGAGAGAATGAGTTGAGTGTCATCTGCATAACAGTGGTAGGAGAACCCATGTGCAGCTATAACCTTCCCAAGGGAACCAGTTTATAGAGAGAAGAGAAGGGGTCCTAGGACTGAACCCTGGGGAACACCAGTGGTCAGCCTTCGTGGGGCTGATAGGGAGCCTTGCCATGTCACCTGATATGTCCTGTTGTCAAGGTAAGATGCAAACCATCGCCAGGCTTCACCTGAAATCCCAAGGCTGGAGAGAGCATTCAGGAGGATCTGATGGTTGACCATGTCAAAAGGTGCAGACAGGTCCAGGAGTATCAGAACTGAGGACAGGTTTGCAGCTCTGGCAGTGTGAAGATTTTCAGAGACAACTAGAAGTGCACTCTCAGTAGAGTGTGCAGCTTTGAATCCAGACTGGTTAGGGTCATGGAGTGCATTTTCAGATAGGAAGACATTAAGTTGGTTATAATCTGCTCGTTCCAGTACTTTGGAAAGAAAGGAGAGCAGGGATACTGGTCTGTAGTGGTCAGTGGCGGTTTTAGGCATGGGCGAACGGGGCAGCTGCCCGGGGCGGCATTTTTTCATGACACGTGGGGGGCGGCACACGAACTTGGAGGAAAAAAAATCATCTGTGCCGCTAAGCGGTTTTCTATTGTCTATGATACCTGTGCCGCCCCTACTGCTGAAGGAGCCGCACAGAAGCTGAGCGAGAGGAGAGGAGAGGAGAGGGGATGAGGGGAGGGGTTGGGGGGGGGGGGCGCAGAGTACAGTTCACCTCTCCCAAATGAAGCGGACAAGGAGGTGGGCTAAACTATGTCAGTGACAGCTGACTTTATTACAAATAACGCACATTTCATTCAAAATATTACTTTGAAAAAAAAAGAAAAAAATTATAAACACAGACCAATAAGTTGCACTTTATTTATTTATTTATTTAATTGTGTGAAATTGCTAATAAAAATAATAAAAAACGATTATGATGTGGAGGTGAATTGGTTTAGTCTTGACTTCTGGTCGTGAGTGACAGCGTTGGGGGATGGGAAATCTATTGATTGTCGATTACAAAGTAAACACAGCGA